>VDFB02035730.1:0-204140 GCA_007258455.2 Sequoia sempervirens | reverse complement strand
CCCCCTCCCACAAACAAAATGCTTAACCAATTCCCATATGATTAAACATATCAGTTCTATCATAGGAATCAAAATACCTTAACCTAACATTAGTAGCATCCTTCCCTATCCATCTAAAATAATTATTAACATCTATCATAGACTCCCTACTTAAAATATAAATAAATTACAGATATTTAAGTTTCGGCCCTAGCAGCCATTACCAATAATAACAGTCCTAGAAAACACAATAGAAATAACCAAAAGAAAAAACAACATAGCGAAGCAACCATGTTATGCTTCCTAGATCAGCTTCCATGCATTCATCAAGTCTTCAATAGTGTCATTCACCATTTCCTTGAGCTCCATCTTGCCTGCCAAATCCATGCCATCACCCATTGCTTTTTTCTTTTGTTGCTTTTTTATTTTCCCATGCCAAAAACAATAGCCATAACAGTCTTCTTCATAACAACATCAACCACCAAGGACACACTCTATACCACTTCTTCCAAGGTTTGAATTCTATTGTCATTTCCTTGTTCTTGCATACCTTTCTCTAGAATCTGTAGTCTTTCCTGAATTATACTCATCAACACATTTTTGAGGGATTCAAATTTTTTGTCCTCCACCTTCTCATGTATCCTTTTTTCCAGGATTTGCATCCTCTCCTCCAGTCTTTTAATCCTCTCATTCCCGTCATCCTTGGCCTTGTCTTCCTCTTCCAATTTTTTTTTCCTTCTCTTGATTTCCTATAACATTTCCTTCCTCCTCCTCCCGAGCCATCTCATGCTATGACTCCTCCACCTTATCTCCATCGCCATTACCATCCTCACTTTCCACTTCCGAGTCCTTCTCCTCAATCGAGTTGCCAACCATACTATCAAGAATCTCTTCAGTTGAGGAGTCATTATCTTCTTATTCTTTCTTTTCTACACTATCTTGCAGACTGTGGGTACTTTTCTCCTTAGGACTCTGTAATTTTTTGATACTTTCTTGTCCCTTTGACACCGCCATAGCCAGTCTCTTTGACCTCCTTCCACCAAGGTTTGAGCCTTCCATCTCGTTATCATCAGGTATGGCAATTGTGTCCACCTCTTCCCCAAGTTCGTGCAAAATTAATTTCATCTTCTTTTTAGCCCCCATCTCCATCAAAACGTATTTTATTTTCTTAGGTGTAATCATAAGCAAGTCCTTCCACATAGCAGTATTAGGGCTTTGGGATTTCTTACTAGATTTTTTAGGCTTGGGGTGGGGAAGGTCTTCAAGAAGCTCAATTATCACCGAGCTTTGGGGTTTTGGGTCTTCAATCAAATTGAGAACAAGGTTTTTCTGTGGGGTCTTAGATAGCACAAATTTGCATATGACTCTTATGAGACCCTAGTGTAATGGTGGATTGGCCCCATGTGTAAGACTCTGGCTCAGGGAAGAAAATGAAAAGAAAGGTAGATTGATTTTTTCCTAATGTCTTATGTGGTTGAGGATGGGAAAGTGGTATCCATGGACGGACTGGTAGCGACCTTCGAGGGTAAAATATTTCATAACAATAAAACATACATTATGATATGGAGGTGGAAATTTAACCCTAGAGTAACCATTCTAAAATCTTTCAGGTTTTTCTTTTCCTTCAAAAAAATTCTCAAAATAGTCTTGATACTTACCGTTGCTAACCTTAACAACCTTCGTTCCTTCATAAGATAGACCCGTCACTTCCGCAATCAACTTCACATCCACCTTAAACTAGAGCCTACCTAGATTTACTTCACCATCTCTCCATGCGTTAGCAAACCTGTAGCTGAGTTTTTCATTGTATCCCTCCATTGCAGCGAAATACAAAGTGAAACTTGCCTGCTCAAATAGACCCCAGAGCTCCTCATTGTTGCAAAGCGAATCATATTTGTGAGGTTCAGTACACTTCCTTGGGCCTCCCATTATGTTATCTGGGCTATGGAAATTTTTAGGAACGAGAAGGAAATCACTTCTATTACCTTTGGCATCCTCAACACTAGCAATAGGTAATTCCACACTCTCAATTCTAATGGTGATTCTATGACTTCATTTGAAATGCAGACGACTTGGGGTTTTTTCTATGATGCATAGAAGAGCTCACTTCTCGATTATCAACTTTTCACCTATCATCATTATTGCTAGCGATAGCTCCGCCTCCCTTTCTTGCAATGATAACACTTATTTTATTCCTTCTTTTATTATTGTTACAAACACAAGTCCATCTGTCACATCGAAGATTGAACTTAAGATTTTTCCTCATGTGATTTATTTCCCTAATTAAATCTTTCATGTCACGGTACAAAATTTTGTTGCCCAGTCATCCTTTCCATCTTTGGCTTTTCCTTTTATCAGGACTTGGCAATCCTTTTACAACGTGCCTCCCCCAACATCCAGTCAGCTTGCCAGCTTGCATCCACGAGGTCCACATCCTCATAAGCCATCTCACCCCAACACTCTTATTAATAATTAAAATTCTCAACCTCATACCTTAAGTAATTTTCTCTATGTCTATCCACCGCTAAGACTTCTTTAATTTGATTAGACAGATTAGAGAAGTCCCAATTTATTAAAATTTCCTGATTTACTCCTAGGTTGGCCATCGCATCCACCACTTTATTTCCTTCCCTCAAGGAGCAACAAATTTTAACACATTGAATCTCTTGCAACATACTTTTGCAATCTTCCATCAGATCTCTGATTTCCTAAGGAATATTTTCCATGTTGTTGAGATAATCAATTATTAGCTTTGAGTCTCCTTCTATAATTACCTTTTTGTACCACTCCTCTCTGAGAAGTCCAACTCTGATCCAAACAATAGACGCCTCAGTGAAGTTTTTTGTTTCTATTCCTAAGGCTTTGTTGTATCCATTCAGATAGGCACCCTTATCATCCCTTATTACTCCACCAATAACAGCTTGTCTAGGATTCTCCTTTGAGCAACCATCAAAGTTACATTTCACCCATCCTGGATCCAAGGGGATCTAGACAGTACTCCTAATAATTTGTTTTAGCCAGTTTACATTATTTAAGTCATGGGAAAGCTCTCATTGTTGTTTTATGCTTAACTCTTGTTGTGTTGGCTTTTTCTTAGCCTGATTATACGTCCAACTTTCCACATGTTCCTAAATTTGTCTTTTAACAATTAAACATAGCTACTTATTGGTCCTTATAGTATCCCTAAACACCCTATTATTTCTCTCTTTCCATAAGCCCCAAGCCAGAAATTGGGGAATCTATCCCCACATATCACTAATTATATTGTGGGAATAATTGCAAAAGCTCCATCCTTCCACAAACATTTGAACATTGGCTGGAAAAACCCAATTCGCTTTCAAAATATTGAGAAAAAAACCCCAAAATTCTTGGGCATAAGAACATTGAAAAAATAGATGCATGATAGTTTCCTCTTCTACATTACAAAGAATACATCTATTGATAAGGTACCAACCTCTTTTCTTTAGGTTGTCTATAGTGAGGATCTTACCATGTATAACCATCCACCAAAAGCAGCTAATTTTTGGGATTAGATTCTTCTTCTAGACCTTGAGCCAGTCAAAAGATCCTAAAACCTGAGTTTGTTGCATCATGGAGCCATAGGTTGATTTAACTGAGAACCTACCAGTAGCATTTTTTGTCCAGATCCATTCATCCTTTTTGTTTCTTGAGAAGAGGTCAAGATTTCCTATTTGTTTCATAAGCAGGTCAATAGCAGCATCCCAATTTTGTTGTTTGCTTCCCCTAGGAACATCATTGTTTAGGTAGTCTTTGAAGCTTTTCCACCTGGGTTGCAATCCTTCCCACACTAGATAATTAGAAACTTTTGTTCCAATGTCTCTTTTCAATCTCATTCTGATTTGTTGGAGATCATCAGAGGCCAACAGTGGGGTCGGTGTGGACCAGGAGTCTTCCCAAAAATCAGTATTTAGCCCATTACCAATCCTCATTTTTACACCTCTCGTTAGAACTCCTCTAGTTTTAAGAATATTATTCCAAAACACAAAACCATGCGGAAGCTCCTTCTTCCTTAGAAAATAGCTAGCATCCTTATTTTTAAGATACTCTGCCCTTAGGATTTTAGCCCAATCTTTTTCATTTTCCAAGAGAAACTAGCCCATTTTTTCCACCAGAGCCTTGTTGAACAATTTTAATCTTATGATTCCTAGCCCTCCTTTCTTTGAGGCACACACCTTATCCCATTTGATGAGTGTCATTATTTTCCTTTCCTCCACTCCTAACCATAAAAATCTTCTTTGAATAGTTTCAATTCTCTCAGCAATATATGTTGGTATATTAAACATTAAAAGATAATAGATTAGAATTTTATGTAGAGAAGCCTTTAAAAGCTGAATTTTTCCTACCAAGCTCAACAATTTTCCTTTCCAACCAGCCAATTTTTTCTATAATTTCTCCACTATATAGTTCCAATAGTTTTTATTCGGCTTTCGAGAGAAAAGAGGTAGGCCTAGGTAAGTAGTAGGTAACTCCACTTCCTGACACCCCAAAATCCTTATCACTTTATTTTTCACGAGTAGGCTAGTATTAAAAATAATAATTTTTCTTTTTTGGTAATTTATACACTATCCTAACATTTTAGCATATTTATCCGAAATAGTTTTCCACTATTTAGATTCAACCACCGAAGCCTCCCCCATAAGAATGGTATCATCAACAAATTGTTGATGTGAGGCTACGGTTAAAGAAGCAACACAAAAACCTTTCATAGACTTATTATTAAGTTGTTTTTGTATGTTGTGGCCAAGAGCCTCTACCACAATGACAAAAAGATAGGGTGATAAGGGGTCTCCATGTCTCAGCCCCCTACCAAGTGAGAAAAAACCATGGGAAATACAATTAACTAGGACTGAGTACTTCAGGGTAGTGACACAAGCTTTTATCAAATTGAGGAATTTACTAGTGAAGCCAAATTTTTCTAAAACAATAAATAAAAAATTCTAGGAAACCCTATCACAAGCTTTGGGGATGTCTAATTTCAATACCATACTTGGATTTTTACTGTAATCCATAGAGTGCATGATTTCATGAGTGTAGATTGTTGCATCCAATATTTGTCTACCCTGAACAAAACCCTTTTGATTAATAGAAATCAATTTTCCTCAGACCAGTTTCAACCTGTTAACAATGATTTTGGAGAAAATATTATAAGTTGTGTTGCATTGACTTATTGGTCTATAATCATTCATTGAAGCAACTTCATTGGTCTTAGGAACAAGGGCCAAAAAGGTGGTATTCATTTGATTCAAGGTCTTCCCGATCTAAAAAAATATTTAACAACATTAAAGAGATCCGTAGACACAATCTCCCAGTAGACTTGGAAGAAGTTGGGAGGGAATCCATCAGGTCCAAGAGCTTTGAAAGCTCCAAAAGAGAAAACATCGACCTCTTTCACTTCTTTCATAGTGACATTCTTAGTTAATTCTTCCAGGTCTTCCTTCGTGATAACATTAGGTATAACCTACAGGAACTCCCCCAATTCCAAATTGTCGACCCTTGAAAGCTCTGGATAATTTGAAAAGAAGGAAACAACCTCATTTGCTATTTCTTCTTCCCCTTCAAGTTTGATTCCATTAGAGGTGGTAAGACATCTGATCCTGTTTCTTCCTCTATGCTTCATAGTAGATTGGTGAAAAAATTTAGTGTTCCTATCTCCTTCCTTAAGCCACTAAATCGTTGATTTTTGTTTCCAGAAAATTTCCTCCTTACTTATTTTGTGTCATTGGGCTCAAAGCTCCCTTTCTTTGATGTAGATCTCATCATTACAATTTCCTGCCTCCATTTGATCTTGGACTTCCTTAATTTTCAAATTTAGGTCCCTCTTAGCAGTAAAGATGTTCCCAAAAGTATATTTGTTCCATCCTTTAACCTTTTCCTTAATTCCTTTTAATTTTTGCATTAGCCTAAACATCGGGGTGCCAACACAAGGTAGGTTCTAGAATTCCTCAATTAGAGATTTAAAGTCTGGGTGAAGGGACCACATGATTTCATACCTGAAGGGGTAAGGTTTTTTAATCACCCTATCATCCCATTCTAGAAGAAGAGCATTATGGTCAAAACCCATTCTAGAGAGGGAGTAAGAGAGATATTTTGCATAATGTTCTAGTTAGAGGAGATCAAAAATCTATCCAACTTAACTTGGATGAGTCGATTGCCTTGCCTTTGTTAGTCCAAGTAAAGTGGGAACTAGTAAGAGGGACATCCATTAGTCCCACCGAATCAAGAAAATTTGAAAGATCCATCATACTTTTAGAGTAGTCAGTTAGATCTCCTTTTTTCTCAGATGGGTACAATGGGGAATTAAAATCACCTCCAAGCATCCATAGTTTATCTTGGTTGTTTGTCATAACTCCACCAATGTTACTTTGATCAGATTGATGATTTTTTCTTAGGTTTATCATTTTTGTAACTATTACATCATTGGTATATTATTGATTTTGATGATGAACAATTGTAGATTGGTGCATTTAAAGGTAGTTTCCTTGCATGATGATGTTAGCATAAGGTATTCACTATTAATGAAAATTACTCAAGCTATCAAAATATTATTTTGGAGGAGATTTAGGGAGGTTTGTGACTATTATGATTTGTTTTCAACTTACATGCAAGTTAATTTATATCATGCTTTAGAGAGATCAATCCATAGTAAAATATTATGACACCGATTGGAGAAGAACATAGAGAAAGTGGTGATGGTCATGGTAGATTCCACGATTATTGTAGGTAGAGGTTAAATTCTATTTGATAGTTATGGGATTTAGATGTTATGAGTGTTATAGTATGTTTCTTACATGGATTAGATGGTTGAATATTGGATATTGTTGTTACCATTTGATGCACATCATATGTTCCATGTATACTATCACTTAACGCATTGTGTGTTTATGGTGCACTATTTTTTATTGGTTTGATGCATAGCTAAAATGATGGATTTTACATGTCCCCTCATAACCATGAGTATTCCAACTCCTAGAATTAGTAGAATTTTATAGAGGAAGTTGGATAAATAACATTTGAAGAGTTTACAAAAGCTCTATAGGTTGATGTTGATTGACTTGAGAATTGGGAAGAAGTGGAAAAATTCGAACTTGTATTGCTTAAGGAAAAGAAATTTAGGGAAGGGCAGAGTTGTCATGTCCCATTTTTAATTTAATTTAATTTCATGAAAATATAATCATTCCAATATTTCCATGGACTAATAAAATAATATATTTAATATTGACTTCTTGGGCCCATTGAAATTTATACTTTCAAAGAATATTAATTGGGGTTGGATTATATTTTATTATTTTATGATGATAGAAACCCAAAATGGGGTGTGGGGTTTTCTTATGAGGAGGCTCGTAGCCTCCAGGTTCAGGTGGTAGTCAATTATTTGTAGCAATTTTTATGGCAACTTGCTTATGGAAGGTTATTGTCTAAATTTGGTCAAGAATTTTGTAATGAGAAAAATAGTTGAGATTCTTTAGAGGTAAAATGATTAAAATAATAGTATTTTATTTATTTTTCCAAGAGAGGGGCGTTTGGATTTGGTTATCTATTTATTTACAAGAAGAATCACATTTCAAAATCTTTTGTCATTTCTACTTCTCAATTTTGCATTATATGAACTTGCAATTTTGTAATATTCTTCAACATGGATGAAAACCCATAGAGGGATTTGGCTTGTGGAAAAAACCTCATGAGTTGTAGGAGTCAAATGATGAAAATCATTTGGTTCAAAATGGCACTCTCATCCAGGGAGTGCAAATGAGCTTCACAAGTTATTGTAGTTCAGCAAGTGGTGGTGAGTATTGTTTGCAATTTTTTGGAGTGTTGTTTGTTCTCAATTTTTGTATGTGTTTCTATTTTCATGTGGAGTGCTTTTGTGTGATATTTCATGCCTTTTCATCATTTCCAAGTGCTGAAAATTTATCTTTCCAATTGGGTATTGTTTGGAAATGTTGCTAGTGAGATACCCATTTTGTATGTTTTCATTTTGAGATAGTTTTTATTGTTCTAAAAATTTCGTAGAAGTTGTGAGGGACTCCTCTCATGGTTTCCAATGTCAATTATTAGTTCTGAGTTATTTAGTTTCATTTGGTTCTTTTTGGCAAAATTCTAGCAATGTATTATTGAAATAATCACTATTTTATTTACTTGAATTATGTTAAATATTGCAGTTTGTGTTTGACTGTTATGAAAATCTTCTTTGATTTAATAATTATATTTATATTAGAAATATAAGTTGCAAGAGTTTTCTAGATCATTTGGTGCAATTGCAATGATGACTACCTTGCTAGTTTGTGTTGATTTTGTATAAAAATTGTATTTTATGTTGAAAAATAATTTCATGAGGGTTTAAGCATCATACTTTTATTTATTTTTGATATAGTTTATGTTATAAATAATTTGGAAAAATATTCTATCCGGGATATTAAATCATGTTATACATCAAATATATAGTGATGGATAATAATGAAAATGGGATATAAAAATGTATCTAAAAAATTGGGTGTACCTAAGGTATCTAATAAAATAGATAGTTTTATTGGAAATGTATAACTAGAGAAGTTTGAAATAGAGAATTAAGGTGTATATTAAATTAGGTTAATTATGTATTTTTGTATGAAAAAAGGTGATATAAGATAGGGATATTGATTGAATCCCATGTGGTAAGAAAAAGGTTAAAATCAAGATAATATGATACTTAGTATTTTATCGATGTATTCACAATTAACCAAAATATATAAATATTTATGTATATTACAAATTTTAATATGGTTCTCAACCCTAGGTCTTTATTCATTGTAGTGATAATTACAACCATCAGACATTATCATAATATTATTTTCATAAATGTTGGTACCAATCCATATGAATGTGCATTATTCACATCATGAGTACACATTTGGCCCATGATATAAATATTATTGTTATATCTAATGAAATTCTCATCAAAGATTTTTCTCCCCATATTCATTGATCATAATTATACATGAGTGTCCACATCTATTGAATCATTATTATGATATCAAGATAATATGATAATAAATACTTTACAAAGATGTTCACAAGAAACAAAAATATATAAATACTTGAGCATATTTTAATTTTTCTATGGTTATCAATCCTAGGTCTTGATTCATGATATTGATAATTACTACCACTATACTTTAACATAATGTAGTGCCCCTTCGTACTTGGCATTTCTTGACATTTGAGTAAAGTTTGTTTGGATGTTTGGTGATGTCATGTTGTTCATTATTATATTGTTTAATTTGATTTTGAAATTATGTGGTAAATTAAATATTATGAATGACCTTGTCTAATCAATTTAATTAAATTAAATCGATTATAAGGTAATTTAAATTGATTAGGAATTAAAATAATAATTAAATATATTGTGTTTTTGAAAAGGTATTATGAGGATATTGATTATTAATTATTAAATTAAATAATGTGATTGAATGTTTTAATGAAAATAAATAAATAAAGATAAATATTATTATCATTATATTTTAATTAGTTATATGTGGAAAGTAATATAATTTTAAATTAAATAAATGAGATAAGATTTTCAAACTGATTGCAAAAGAAAATAAAAGATGGAAAATGAGGAGTACATGCACATGCACAACTCCAAACTAATTTTCAAATTAGAAACTTGTCTTTTTTGTTGATTTTTGGATTCAAAAACTTATCTTTTATTTGGAATTTTTATATTGGTGATTTTGGAGAGATTAGGGGGAGAATGTTATTTTGATTTTTAACAAACAATTGTGCTATGCAATTATTCTCTTTGTCAAGTAAAAAAATACAACTTTGAGTAGATTGGAAATTGTTTTTGGAGAACAGATTGGTGGCTGCGAGAGAGTTCGATTCAACACACCTTCTCCATTTTTGAAGCATTGCATTCTAGGTTGGTGTTGCATTTTTATTTCTCTTTCTCTGTTTGATTTCAAATAGAAATGATTGGTAGAGGAAAATAAATTCTTGAGGAAATTTCTTAGTTTCCCAGTAAATCGCCTTGTGTGTATACCGTTTTCTTTGTGAATCGTTTACATTGGTTTTCATATTTCATATAGGTTGTTGGCAATCTTCTTCTGTGGTATGCATAGACAATTCGCATGTCTAGCCGCAATCTTAACTATTATAAAAATTTGATTTCAGTTATTCCTATCATTGTTTAAGTCGTAGCCTAGTTTAAGAAATTTGATTTTAGTTGTTATCCTAGTGCTGCCTTATCTTGTATACTTTGCATTTTGCCTTATATGTTGTTTTCCTTGAAATTACAGTGGTAAATCCATGCTAATATTTACAAACTTTGATCCAGTAAACCAATCGATTGCATATATATTTTTATGGCTTTCATCTATGTTTTACCATTGCCTTACCTCTATCATTGTTTAAGTCGCAGCCTAGTTTAATAAATTTGATTTTAGTTGTTATCCTAGTGCTACCTTATCTTGTATACTTTGCATTTTGCCTTATATGTTATTTTCCTTGAAATTATAGTGGTAAATCGATACTAATATTTACAAACTTTGATCCAGTAAACCAACTAATTGCATATATATTTTTATGGCTTCCATGACTTCATAATTGTGATGCCTTATATCTTTCAATGGTTCGATCCCTTCCTCCAACGCAACTTTGTTTTACCCTAAGTCTTAGAATATATTTGATTGTATTCTGCCTAATAGTTTATATTAGATGAAATTATGTGGACATCAATGTCAGTTTCTTTAAGCTTTTGATTCATTTAAGCAGATCGCTATTTGACTTTAGATCAATAAGTTATTAGCTGGAAGTTGTTGTTTGAAGCATTTGATATCTCCTTATTACCTAGTAATTGCAAGGTATTGTTTTGTACATGCTTAGTATTTATGTCATCATGTATCATTATGTGGTTCGATCCCTGTAAAAGGAGTAGAGTTTGGCTTGTGTGCATTTCATAGACATGTGTATCACTTATGATGATAGATTCACTTATGCCTGCTATTCAAATTTGTTTTCATGCAGAGAAGAATCAATTTTTTTATGATTTAAAAATAAGACATGCATTATGCAAAGTGATGTTTTGGCTGCAGTGTGTATCTTTAGGTTAAGTTCGGTTGTTAGGGAAACAGTTTATAGCGGCCAACGCAAAATATGGCCTTTTAGATTTTTATTTCAGCTTTAAACGATTATATATACATATATATGTATGTGGGAATTTGACTATCTTTGTGCTTAAATAGAGGTGCGATATGCTATTTAAGACAACAATTTTCCTTAATTTAAACATATTTAAATACTACTATAACAACAGAGTCTTCTTAATTATATATATATATATAATTGTATGTATATCATGAATTACAATTAAAGGTAATTCATTTATATGCGTATATAGATATCTATATTATAAGATTGCATAATTTCTTTAATTATTTAAATAATATTATTATGGATGTGTAAATAAGTGTAGTGAGTATTTAAAATATTCGTTAAAATTATTACATCAGAGGTGTTAGAGAATTTAAAAGATTTATTTGTTTTATGGTTCCATGATGTGGGTTTTTTCCCTTGTATTAATTTGGAAATGAGGAGACTGTATGTGTGATTTTCTTGTAGTCATGTTGGGAAATTTTGTGGGAACCCGTAGTGTGAGTTACTCTCAATTGGGATTTTATGGGTAGTTGGTTTATTAGGCTTCCAGAGGTTAAGGGGAAAGTTGATTCCATGTTGGATTTTCATATGTGGTTCTTGTGAAGCTCTTGATTTTCATTCTTGTTTTGAGCTCATATGGGTTGTTACCTTGCACCATTGCTTTACTTTTGATGTGGTCTTTGTGCGAGAAGGTTCATGCCTCACGTATGTATATGGTTTTGGTGCTTTATGCAAGTGGATACACCCTAGATGTTATGTGGATGGTCTTGTTGTTAGTAGGGGGAGTGGCTCCCAATGGGGGTCGGTGCACAAAGGGGCGTCAGGGTAACCCATTGGAGAGTTCGTTAACTCAAAGATAACCTAAATAATTAACTGGAGGGAAAGAGTAATTAACACATTAATTAAGATAATTAGATGTATCACCCATGCCTATAGTGCTTTCGTAGGCTAAGGATGGGCTAAGAAGGTCTGGTTGGCAAGATCACTACTTTGTCCTCACGACAGGTAAGTGATTCTGCATGTGTCACCTTATGGGGCCGACGCCTAATGAGAGGCTGTCAAGGTAACCATAAATGGGGGCCAATGTCTAGATTGTCAGGGTAACTCAGGGTGGGGGCCTACATCTAGACTGTCAGGGTAACCCATGTTAGGACCTTGTGATGACACTCCTCCCTAAAGCAACCTTGTATGATTGTTGTTTTCCTTGTTCATGTACCTCTGGAAGTGGTTGTAATTGTGTTTGTTGTTGCATTTGTTGTGGAGTCTTGTTAGCCTTGTCCTCTTGATTGTTTTATGTTGTGGGTCCTTCTTGTCATCTCCTAGCATGGGGGGTAGGCTTAGGGTCCACATGGTCAGGTGGAACATGTTATGCACCCCATTGGGTTCCTAGCCAAAGATCGTGATGTGCAGAGTTGCACTGTTGTAGTGAATCTAGAGCTTCACCAGAGTTGGATCCAGTAATGATGCTATGTATACATTCAATTCAGTTGTATCACTTTATCTCATTGATGTATCACTCCCATTCATGTTGAGAAGCACTAATTGTACCTTTGTAATATTTGAAACGACGTAAACTCATAATAAATGTAATGTATATAGATTCTTGGTATTATTATGTGTTTATTGGTTCATAATATATGATCTTTAATGGTGTTGTATTTGTGGAAATATTTATATTTAAATTCATAAATGTGATGGATGGTTTTCATTTATGTAATCTTATGGATGTACGCATGTTTATTAATTATATATAATGGTTAAGATGTATACTTGTGATTAGTTAATCACCATTCTGGGATTGGGATTTTGTTAGGAATTTTTGCAAGTAATGTAGTCATGTTACACCAAAGGACTAGTTAGATTATGTGTATGTATAGTTTTATTATAAGTGTTGCATGCTAACTTACACTTCCTATTAGTTTACTTTAATAAAAAAATTGTGCTATAATTGTTAGTTATAAGTTGTCCTTTGGGGTTTACGTGGTGAGGTGTTACAACTTGGTATCAGATTCAGGTTATCAAACACTGGGTACTCTAGGTTAATTGAGCCCATTATGTTAACCTTGTGCTTAACTCTTGAAATTTTGTGTTCCCCTCTAATGTTGCATAGGAACATGCCTAGGGGTCGGGGTCATGACCGTGGTAGAGGTCATGGTGGTGGCCACAAAGCCAACTGTTAAAGCTCTTCATCTCAAAGTTCCCATGATTCTGAACGCGAGGAACAACAGGGTTCCCAGAACAACTCGAGAGGTGAAGGTCAAAATCCGGAGCAATCGGGGTTAGAGGGAGTGCAGTTGCTAGAGGAGGCTCTTGTCCATTTAGGCCCTAGGTAGGAGGAGGAGTAGCGGGTGGTCAAGGAGAGAGAGATCACCAAGAAGAAGAGATGTTTTAAAGGAACAAGATTCCATTGTGCTAGGTCACATGAGAGACCTTTTGAGAGCACGTCCTCCCACATTTGATGTTATCGGTGGAGGACTGGAGGAAAAAACTTGGCTAATTGATTTGGATCGGTGCTTTGCTATGCATACTTATGGCAGTAATACTTAGGCTAGGTGCGCCATCATGCACCTCAGAGGCTTTGCATCCACATGGTGGTGATTAGAAGAGAATAAATTGCACCTAGACATTGGCTTAGTGACATGGGAGTTATTTATGGAGAGATTTAGAGCTCATTTCCTATCAGATCATTGGAGGCAACGTCGGGAAAACGAATTCCACAAACTAAGACAAATGGAAATTTCTGTAGAGTAATATGAGTGTCAGATCTATGAACTCAAGCAGTATGATGGGATCAGTGATGAGGGTATGCTAGTGCAACACTTTGTTAGGGGCTTGAATGCCCGAATTAGTGGAGGATTTCGGGTCTTCGAGTCGAAGACCATGGAGGTAGCTGTAGAAAAGGCTCATCTTATGGAGGAGAATTTGGCCATGGCTTGAGGAGGCCACACCGGTGTTCAAATTGGCAATGCACCTTCATCTGGAGTTGGTTCTCAAGGTGGTCAATCTCTGGCTGTAGGGTCCTCTAAGGGTCATCAAGCACCCACTAAGGGTGAGCAACAACAACATTCCCAGTCGAGACCTGAGAACTCTTAGGCTCAGCATGGTAGTAGGCTTCATAAAAGGAAGGATCGGAGTTGGTAGAGAAATAAACGTGATCATTCTGATCAGCCAGCTCAAAGTTCACAGTTTGTGGTTAGTGGTGGTAGTATTCCGCAGTCCAGTGTCCCCTCAGGTGGTTGGGGGTATGGTAGAAGCACAGGTTGTTTCTCTTGTGGACAACATGGCCATATTGCTAGACAATGTCTGTAGAGGAACTCTGCAAGTTTCAGTAAGAGGCCAACCACTTCCGAGCTGACGGTGGGTGATGCGGGTAGGTCAAACTGAGTATTTGTTGTGGTTGATGACCGTTAGGTTGGGCACTAGGGTGCAATTGTTGAGGCTACAATAGAGGACAGGAAGCTGACTCAGGAGCCCGTGGGTGAGCCCGAGAAGGTTCAGTAGGGTCCTAACGTTGAGATTTTAGTTACATGGGAGGATGTAATGCCTCTCGTGTTGCTTTCACTACACTAATACTTATTATGTTATGTTATATACTTTGAGACCTTGTTAGTGCTTGTTTCACCATTCTGATTTGGTTTGGATTACAGTTTATCAGATTTTGATGATTATGACACTATTGACTAATGTTTATGTTATGATGATATATGGAGTTAGTTGTGTATTTGGATTAAATTAGTTATGCTTATCATGTGGACTTATGACTATGCTTGTTGTGCATCTGGTTAGTGATTGTTATATGATGTGATTATGATGTAATTATTGTTACTCGATGATATGGGTATTGTTTGAGGTCTTGGTGAGAGGGATGGTGTAGCATCACTCGTTTGCGAGCACCCTGCTACATTGTAATTTCCTCTCATGGTGTGTTTATTTTATATATATATATAAATGTTGCTTGACAGTCTGTTTGATGCAATTTGCAGGTACCAGACATCGACTCCACTTGTACTACCAAGTCTGAGTGTGCCTTAAAAGCCCAATGGAAATGATGTGGAAAAAGGAGTTGACAAAGGTCCCCAACCCTTGCCCTCATTCTCGACAAGGATGACTACCCACCTTGTTTCCCCTATCCCTCTGGTTTGTATTCTTTGTCAATTGTCTCACTTGGTGTCTGTCGTTATTTGATTAAATTGTGATGTCATGTGGTTGTTTGTGATGATGTTACTTATAGTTGTGTAAGTTTTATTTTACTATGCGACTTCCAAGAGTAAGTCGAAGCTTTGGGGGGGAAGATGTAGTGCCCCTCTGTACTTGGCATTTCTTGACATTTGAGTAAGTTTGTTTGGATGTTTGGCGATGTCACGTTGTTATTCATTATTATATTATTTAATTTGATTTTGAAATTATGTGGTAAATTAAATATTATGAATGGCTTTTTCTAATCAATTTAATTTAATTTAATTGATTATAAGGTAATTTAAATTGATTAAGAATTAAAATAATAATTAAATATATTATGTTTGTGAAAAGGTATTATGAGGATATTGATTATTAATTATAAAATTAAATAATGTGATTAAATGTTTTAATGAAAAAATAAATAAAGATAAATATGATTATCATAATAGTTTAATTAGTTATATGTGGAAAGCAATATAATTTTAAATTAAATAAATGAGATAATATTTTCGAAGTGATTGTAAAAGAAAATAAAAGATGGAAAAGGAGGAGTGCGTGCACATACACAACTCCAAACTGATTTTTGAATTGGAAATTTATCTTTTTTGTTGATTTTTGGATTTAAAAACTTATCTTTTATTTGGATTTTTTATATTGGTGATTTTGGAGAGATTAGGGGGAGAATGTTATTTTGATTTTTAACAAGCAATTTTGCTATGCAATTATTCTCTTTTCAAGTAAAAATAATACAACTTTGAGTAGATTAAAAATTGTTTATGGAGAATGGATTGGTGGTTGCGAGAGAGTTCGATTTAGCACACCTTCTTCATTTTTGAAGTGTTGCATTCTAGGTTGGTGTTTTGCTTTGATTTCTCTTTCTTCGTTTGATTTCAAATAAAAATGATTGGTAGAGGAAAATAAATTCTTGAGGAAATTTCTTAGTTTCCTAGTAAATTGTCTTGTGCGTATACAATTTTCTTTGCGGATCATTTAAATTGGTTTTCATATTTCATATAGGTTGTTGGAAATCTTCTTCTATATGCATAGGCAATTCACATGTCTAGTCGCAACCTTAACTATTATGAAATTTTGATTTTAGTTATTCCTATCATTGTTTAAGCCACAACCTAGTTTAAGAAATTCGATTTTAGTTGTTATCCTAGTGTTGCCTTATCTTGTATACTTTGCATTCTACCTTCTTTTTTTTCTTAAAATTACAGTGGGAAATCAATGCTAATATTTACAAACTTTGATCAACTAGTTGATTGCATATATATTTGTATGGCTTTCATCTCTATTTTACCGCCGCCTTACCTCTATGTTTCAACTGAGATTCAATTTGTTTCTATTTTTTCTTGTTGCTTTACATGCTATCTACATGGTGTTCACTATTTTCATGCCTTTATAATTGTGATACCTTATATCTTTCAATGGTTCGATCTCTTCCTCTAGCGCAACTTTGTTTTACCCTAAGTCATAGAATATATTTGATTGTATTTTGCCTAATAGTTTATATTAGATGAAATTATGTGGACATCGATGCTAGTTTCTTTAAGCTTTTGATTCATTTAACAAATCGCTATTTGACTTTAGATCAATAAGTTATTAGCTGGAAGTTGTTGTTTGAAGCATTTGATATCTCCTTATTACCTGGGAATTGCAAGGTATTGGTCTGTACATGCTTAGTATTTATGTCGCCCTGTATCATTATGTGGTTCGATCCCTGTAAAAGGAGTAGAGTTCGGTTTGTATGCATTTCATAGACATGCGTATCACTTATTATGGTAGATTTACTTGTGTCTGCTATTCAAATCCTTTTTCATGCAAAGAAGAATTGAATTTTCTGTGATTTAAAAATAAGACATGCATTATGCAAAGCGGCCTTTTGGTTGCAGTGTGTATCTTTAGGTTAAGTTTAGCTATTAGGGAAACAGTTTATAGCGGCCAACACATAATATGTCCTTTTTTATTTTTATTTTAGCTTTAAACAATTATATATACATATATATGTATGTGGGAGTTTGACTATCTTTGTGCTTAAATAGAGGTGTGATATGATGTTTAAGACAAGAAGTTTCCTTAATTTAAACATATTTAAATACTCCTATAATAGCAGAGTCTTCTTAATTATATATATATGTAATTATATGTATATCATGAATTACAATTAAAGGTAATCTGTTTATATGTGTATATAGATATCTATATTATAAGATTACATAATTTCTTTAATTATTTAAATAATATTATCATGGATGTGTAAATAAATGTAGTGAGTATTTAAAATATTCGTTAAAATTATTACATCAGAGGTGTTAGAGAATTTAAAAGATTTGTTTGTTTTATGGTTCCATGATGTGGGTTTTTTCCCTTGTATTAATTTGGAAATAAGGAGATTGTATGTGTGATTTTCTTGTAGTCATGTTGGGAAATTTTGTGGGAACTCGTAGTGTTTGAGTTACTCTCAATTGGTAGTTTATGGGTAGTTGGTTTATTAGGCTTCCAGAGGCTAAGGGGAAAGTTGGTTCCATGTTGGATTTTCATATGTGGTTCTTATGAAGCTCTTGATTTTCATTCTTGTTTTGAGCTCATATGGGTTGTTACCTTGCACCATTGCTTTACTTTTGATGTGGTCTTTGTGCGAGAAGGTTCATACCTAGCGTATGTATATGGTTTTGGTGATTTTGGTGCTTTATGCAAGTGGATACACCCTAGATGTTATGTGGATGGTCTTTTTGTTGTTAGGGGGAGTGGCTCCCAATGGGGGCTGACGCACAAAGGGGCATCAGGGTAACCCATTGGAGAGTTTGTTAACTCATAGATAACCTAAATAATTGAATGGGGGGAAAGAGTAATTAACACATTAATTAAGATAAGTAGATGCCTCGCCCATGCCTATAGTGTTTTCATAGGCTAAGGATGGGCTGAGAAGGTCTGTTTGGCAAGATCCCTACCTTGTCCTCATGAAAGGTAAGTGATTCCACATGTGTCACCCTATGGGGCCAACACCTAATGAGAGACTATCAGGGTAACCATAGATGGGGGTTGGCGTCTAGATTGTCAAGGTAACTTAGGGATGGGGCCCTGCATCTAGACTGTTAGGGTAACCCATGTTAGGACATGTGATGACACTCCTCTCTAAAACAACTTTGTATGATGTTGTTTCCCTTGTTATTCATGTACCTCTAGAAGTGGTTGTACTTTGTGTTTGTTGTTGCATTTGTTGTAGAGTCTTGTTAGGCTTTTTCACTTGACTTTTTTATGTTATGGGTCCTTCTTGTCATCTCGTAGCATGGGGGGTGGGCCTTAGGGTCCACATGGTCAAGTGGAACGTGCTATGCACCCCATTGGGTTCCCATCCAAAGATTGTGATGCACAGGGTTGCACCGTTACAGTGACTCTAGAGCTTCACCAGAGTTGGATCTAGTAATGATGCTATATATACATTCAATTTAGTTGTATCACTTTATGTCATTGATGTATCATTCACATTCATGTTGGGAGGCACTGATTGTACCTTTGTAATCTTTGAAACGACGTAAACTCATATAATAAATGTAATGTATATAGATTCTTGGTATTATTATGTGTTTATTGGTTCATAATATATGATCTTTAATGGTGTTGTATCTGTGGAAATATTTATATTTAAATTCATAAATGTGATGGATGGTTTTCATTTATGTAATGTTATGGATGTACGCATGTTGTTTATTAATTCTATATAATGGTTAAGATGTATACTTGTGATTAGTTAATTGTTATTGTGGGATTGGGATTATGTTAGGAAGTTTCACAAGTAATGCAATCATGTTACCCTAAAGGACTAGTTAGATGATGTGTATGTATAGTTTTATTGTAAGTGTTGTATGCTAACTTACATTTCATATTAGCTTACTTTTTAAAAAAAAAATTGTGCTATAATTGTTAGCTATAAGTTGTTCTTTGGGGTTTGTGTGGCAGGGCGTTACACATAATATTATTTTTCTTTATGTTGGATTGATGCATATGAATGTGCATTGTTCACATTATGAGAACACATTTCATCCATGATTTAAATATTTTTTGAAATATTTATGGTTAGATTTAATGAAATTCTTGTCAAACATTATTCTCTACATAGTACTTGATAATAATTATGCATGAATATTTTTTGAGTCAATATTGAACCTTTTAATAGTCTAGCAATGGATGTGAGAGTGGTTTTCATGTAATACATCAAATATAGATTTATTGGTATGAACAAAGAGGGGGATATACAAATATCTCTAAAAATATAGATGTATTTAAGGTATTTAATAAAATAGAGGATAGTTTTGTTTGAAAGGTGTAACTAGAGAGACTTTTTAATAGAACATTAAAAGTATAAATTAAATCAAAGTAATTATTTATTTCATTATGAATTTTAAGGTTATATGATATAAGGATAATGATTAAATCTCATATGTTAAGAAAAATGGTAAAATCAAATTTGGGTCCAAACCATATGTGATGAGTTTTCTAAAGGCCAAGGATAAGGATATATTTAGTCAACTTGTTCACTATAATGTCTTAAATTGATTAACAAGTTGACACATTTATTGACAAGGATTAAAAATAAGTGTAAGCCAAGGGGAAAAGTGTGAAGTGTGCACTTTTGGTTCTATATTTTTCCCCTTTTATATGCATGTGAATCTATCATTAAGAATACATGATAATGTATTATATGACAATAAGAAAAATAACACCAATAATTAAAAAGGATAAAATTTAGGGGATGCCCCTTACCCATGTCTTTCATGAAGTTGTAGATATTCAAATCTACACAAATGAGCACCTTGAGGTATTAGTAGCACCCACACTAACAAGGTAATAAAATAAAACACATATTGTATTTGCATGAACCCAAATTCACTATCATCATATTTTAAAATGGAATCTTAGAGTTGTAATTGAGTTGGCCCCTATGAAACCATGGATGGAAATAGGTGAAATAAAAGGATGTAAAATTGTTAGAGTTGTCAAATAGTAGTTGTTGATAGAAAAACCTTGACCAAAATCTAAGGTTTAATATTTTATCATATGTAGTCAACCTTGATGTGATGCAACAAAAAGGGAGAACTTAGATATGCAAGAAGTATAAACCAAATTATAATAAATTATACACATTCATACATACACCCATAAGAAGCTAATACCTAAAAAATGCCTAAAAAATCTTGCCTTGAAAGCCCTTCCCCGTGGCACGTCCCCTGCGAAGGGTCTAGGGGAAAAGGGTAAATAAAAAAAGTGTCTTGCCCCTACCCCGAGACCTAAGGCCAAAGCCTCTAAGAAAATTAAATTTTGCCTGCACCAAATTGATTCTAACATCGAGATCACTGAAGAAGCTAATACCCCTCATAGATCTAATAGACTTGTCTTTAAGCAGGACAAGGTGGGAAGTCTTAAGGAGGCTTCGGATTCGAATAATGAAAATGGGAGTGACAGCAAAAGCCAGGAGAAAAATGTGGCGGGAGGGGAGGACCAGTCTGTCTTGGCGAGTAACGCCTCCCACGTGTCTGAAAGCTTGAAGAAGGGCCCTGCTAGTATTAATGAGAAGGAAATTAAACCCCGGGCCTCTAAGACGACTAAGGGAAATGCCCCCTTGAAAGAAGATTACAATAAAAAAGAACAGGCTTGGGATGAAGTTGGCAAGCTGAAAGGGAGAATTGAGAGGCTAGAAAAAAAGGTTTAGGAGGTGTCTCACTTTGCTCTGAAGGTCATGCACAAGTCGACTACTAGTTTATACTTGTTGCAGAAGGAAAATTCTGCAGACGATGGCGAGGAAGACGCTGGATTTAAGGAGTTGCTCAAGTTCCTCACGACGGATTGGGCGACTGCTATTCAGGACAAACCATGCATGGAGGAAAAGAATTAGTCTTTTGGCTCTTTATGTTTTTTGATAGTTTTTCTATGACTTTTAGTTTGTATATGTTGTTTTTTGACTGGTTTGACCCCTAGGGATCTATGGACTCGACTGCTCTGTATCATGCCTACATGATGGACTCTTTTTATCTTGTGTTTACTATTGTTTTAGGGTTTTTGATATGATTTGTTGTGGGTGATGGCTTGGTTCACTCTGTTGTCACTGTGTTGTTAATGTGTTTGCTCTGGATGGCCTTAGGTGCCTTGTATTGATGGGACAACACCCTTGTTTTTGTTGCTTTTTTTATCAAAAACATCATATATTAATATACTTTAATGTCTTACGCATGTCTTATAATTCAATAATCATGCTTATATATATGTCGTGGTGGAATGATTAGGAACATATATATATATATATATATATATATATCATGGTGGAATGATTAGGAACATAATATGAGACCTATGTTGAGATAACGTATGGAACTAAACACTTTATTTGCATATTGATTTTAGATTAGAATTAAACTTCCTAGCTTAGATTGATTAAATTCTTTATTTATTCTAACTAGAATGCACACAACATTTTAAATTCAATTGATATGATAATTACTTAATCAATCTAATCCTTGTCACAACTATATAGCATAACAACTACATGAAACATAGATTAGCTTAGATTCACTAGATTATTTAGTAATTATTTTACTCAATTGATATATTTAATCCATGTTATTCCACACTCTCTCACACTCTTATCTCTCACTTTTCCCTTCTTTATATTGCCTCTTAATGCTTTTTCATAATGTATTTCCATCATATCCTTTCATAATAACTCTTAATTGTCTTATTCCTACAAATTTACCTTAATGTTCCCTATAATATTTTACACTTTTATAGCTTATTTAGGCATATTAGAGGTGTTTTAAAGTTATTTAAGTGGCATATAATGGATATATGGGTCTAGAAATGACCCAAATGCCATATGAGGTGCCTCATAGCCTTCTATATCCTGCTTGATGGAAATTCAAGGTGAAACTTGTTGCAATAGAACTTAATAAAGTGGTTTGCAAATATGAAATTATGTTTACAAGATTACCAATAATGCATTATGTGATTAACAATTCCAAACATGAAAGAAAATCAACAATACCACAAGTGACACAAGATATACATGGAGAAACCCTTGCAGAAAAAAAAACTCCACACCCAAAGAGATCCAATATTTGTATTAATCTTCAAATGAGATACACCAATACAACATTCCTCTCTGAATTCTAGTGGCACTTTGTTACTCTGACAACCTACAAAAAAACTCTACAAACCACCATCTCAATGCTCCAATATATAGAAGTTTGTGGGAGAGAATACCACAAATATTATCCCAGAACAACAAGAAAAAACCACCTGAAAAAACCCATGCCCCCTTTAGTGGATAGCTCATAAACATGGTGAAAATTATTAAATGATCACATGGCCTTCACATGGACGTATAACCCATAGCCAATAAAAAATGATCAATATCAAGTGCTTCATAACTCTCTAACGGCTTCATGCAAGAACATGCACCAACATGCAAATAACATATAAATAACATGCAAAGACATGCATTGCAAAGTGGTCCCCACCCAAAAGTTGGATGTCCAAAGGAATATGGTCTTGGGATGCTTTGTAACCGTCACTATAGTGGGTCCACCTCTTTGAATGCAATTACAATTTGTCATAAGAAAATAAAAACTAAAAAATTGCCCCCCATGTCTTCTAGAGCACTTTCCAAAGAATATGGAGACACAATTATCAATTTAGGATAAGAATTATAATGTCACCTAGCCTAACATTCTCCCACTTGACATTATACATTGCAATTACATCCATGAAAGACAAATAAAATATATAATCAAGTACAGTGATCAAGGCCCATGGCCTTCCTGCACCAAGAGAACTTATCCATGGTCGTGTTGGCTTCATGAGAGAATCTGAAACATTATCCAAAGCATCAACCTTCTCAATCAAAATCTTACCATTCTCAACCATTTCTCACACAAAGTGATATTAAACATCAACATGCAAGACAATAATTAATATATGATCATCAATAACCTTAATGTAAACACAATGATCTTCTCATTCCTTAAAAATTATGACTTCAATGCAAAGACATCAAACTTTTGGTACCACATCCTAGGTGACTATTTCAAACCATATAAAGATCTCTTTAACCTACAAACTAAGTGTTATTTTCCTTTTACAACAAAACCATTAGGTTGTTGCATACAAATTTCTTCCTCAAGATCTCCATGTAAGAAAGCAGTTTTAACATCCATTTGCTCTATTTCAAAATCATAAGAAGCAACAATAGATAATAGGAATCTAATAGAAGTTAACATAGCAATAGGAGAGAAAATTTCCTTGAAATCAACTCCATCTCTCTTGGAGTAGCCCTTGGCCACCAATTTGGCCTTGTACCACTCTAATTGGCCATTTGTGGATCTCCTCAAGGTAGGAGTAAGGGGCTCTTATTGCTCTTCCTCTTCTACATGCTCATCCTGCACATCATCTGAACTTTTTGAACCCTCTTCTCCTTCTCCATCCTCTAATCCAATTGGTTGTTCTTCCACATGTGCATCTTCCTGCTTTTCAATCTTTGTCTCGAAGTGCATTATTTTTGTCTTATCTTTCTTCTTTGGTTGTTCTTCACCTGAGTAAGCTCTAAACTCCCTGAAAATCACATCTCTACAGAAAACTATTTTATGGGTTAGTGAATTCCAAGCTTATAACCTTTTGCATTCTCACCGTAACCAACAAAGATGCATTTTTGTGCTTTTGGATCCAATTTAGAACACTTTCTCTTGAGGCACATGAACAAAATCCTCACAACCAAAGAAACTTAAAATGTGAAACGAAAGGATTTCTACCTATCCGCACTTCATAAGGAGTTTTATTTTATTTTATTTTTAGACTGCAGGAATCGGCTAGTACGACCCCCTATAAACTGCAGGTGCGCCTGGTAAACTTTTTAACGTGACTGGCGGTGCTGGTGCGACACGCCCTCCGGTACCACGGGGGTGGGGGAGACTAGAACTTGTGACCAACCTCCTACTACAGGAAAGATTTATCCAACCAAGCTAGGGCCCCAACCCCACATGAACAAAACCCTCACAACCAAAGACACTTAAAATGTGAAACGAAAGGATTTCTACCTATCCGCACTTCATAAGGAGTTTTATCAACAAGAGTTGAACAAGGAGATTTATTAACCAAATAACATGCAATACTTACAACTTTTGTCCAAAAGCATCTATCAAGCTTAGCACCACTTAACATGATCCTAGCTCTTTCCATCAAGGTTTGGTTCATTCTTTCTGCTAACCCATTTTGTTGAGGTGTATATGGTGTAGTCTTTTGCCAAACAATACCTGGATGCTTACAAAACTCATCAAATTCCCTAGAACAATATTCACCCCCATTGTCAGATCTCAACACCCTTATCTTATAATTCGTTTGCTTCTTAACTAAGGTTTTAAATTCCTTAAACGTAGTGAAAACCTCAAATTTTGCATGCATAAAATAAATCTATGTGTATCTTGACACATCATCAATGAAAGTAACATAATAACGAGATTTTCCAAAATAGTCAACATCCACTGGTCCAAACACATCCAAATGAATGATCTCTAATAATCTCTTAGCTTTATTAGTTCCATTAGGAAATGATGATCTATTGTATTTACCAAACACACAATGCTCACAAAAATCATTTTTTCCAACAGAATAATCAGAAATATTGTCAACCAACCTTTTATTCAAAATGGTCTTAAGACCCTTTTCACTTATGTGACCTAACCTTTGGTGCCACAATAGACATGCATTTTCAATGTCAGTTACATTGGAAAAGTTACAAAAGGTGGAGGCATTAAGCCTAAACAAAGTCCCTATCCAACATCCTTTGGCTATCACCAAACTCTCTCTTACCAACCTACAACCAGACTTGTCAAATGTTACGTGCATTCCAGAATCATTCAACTTGGATATTGAAAGTAAATTTCTCGCAAGTCCTAGAATATGTAAAACATCATTAAGGGTTTTAACCCTTCCGTCATTGAAACACAACTTTACCTTTCCGTTACCAACAATCTTCTTCATGTTGTTATCACCAAGGAAAACTTCTCCACCATCATAAGTTGAATATGAAGAACCACTCTTTGCGAGGAGTCATATGGTAGGAGCAACCTTAATCAATAAACCAAGCATCATCACTAATAGTGTTAGTAGAAATAAACAAAGCATCAAGAATCACCATCTTCTGAGGAATTTTCTATGGAAGTATCTGAACTCTTTTTCTTGTTTTTGCACTCCTTCACATGTCCTCTCTTACCACAATTCCAACACTTTACTCTACTCTTCCCAAGGATTTCAAAACGTCCTTTAGACTTGTCTCTTTTTTTTTCCCCTTTTGGCCTTCCTTTTTCTTTGGACCTTCCTCGCACATGCAAGGCATCTTACAAGCCTGCATTCATAGAATTTCTCCTTGTCCCTTCTGAAAGAAGTATAGCAATGAGACTATCCATCTTCAGTTCTATACCACCACCACTTATGGCAACAATTAGATTTTCCCAAGATTCGGGTAAAGAATAAAGCAACAAAATACATTTATCTTCTTATATTTTAACATCTACAGATGCAAGTTGACTTATAACCATATTAAAAGCATTTAAATGTTTTGTAATGGAATTTCCATCCTTCATTTTCAAATAATACAAACTTCTGTTGAGATATAACTTATTTGTTAGACTTTGAATTTGATAAATTTCACCTATCCTCCACAACTTTAATGCAACATATTCTTCTAAAACATTTAGGAGGACAAAATCTGCAAGACACAATCGAATGGTTCCTCGTGCCTTCTTGTCCATTTTCTTCCAATCTTCATTAGGCGTTGATTTTGGTTTCTTTTCACTTGAAACTGCCAACCACTGATCTCTCTCTTCAAGGAGATCCTCCATCTTCAACTTCCACATCTAGTAACCAGTGCCATTGAACTTCTCAATGTCTAGATGAAAGGTAAAAAGCCATGGTCTTCAATCTTCTTCACAAATCTACAAAACCTACAATGCATAAGCTCCCACTACAACCAAAAAACCTTCAACACTTAAAAGAAAGGTGTCCCTCTCTCAACAAAGTCGTTAGCTCAAATACCAAATGTTAGAAATTCAAGGTGAAACTTGCAACAATAGAACTTATTAAAGTGGTTTGCAAATCTGAAATTATGTTTACAAGATTACCAATAATGTATTATGTGATTAACAATTCCAAACATGAAAGAAAATCAACAATACCACAAGTTGAGATCCATAAGTGACACAAGATATACGTGGAGAAATCCTTGCAAAAAAACCCCACACCCAAAAAGATCCAATGTTTATATTAATCTTCAAATGAGATACACTAATACAACACTCATCTATGAATTTTGGCAGCACTTTGTTACTCTGAAAACCTATAAACAAACTCTATAAACCACCATCTCAATGCTCCAATATATAGAATTTTGTGGGAGAGAATACCACAAATGGTATCCCAAAACAACAAGCAAAAACCACCTGGAAAAACCCATGCCTCTATTAATGGACAACCCATAAACATGGTGAGAATCATTAAATGATTACATGACCTTCACATGGGCACCTAACCCATGGCCAATAAAAAATGGTCAATACTTAGTGCTCCATAACTCTCTGACGGCTCTTACAGCTTCATGCAAGAACATGCACCAACATGCAAACTTGGGTGCCCCACTATACAAAACATGCAAATAACATGCAAGGACACACATTGCAAAGTGGTCCCCACCCAAAAGTTGGACACCCAAAAGGAATATGCTCTTGGGATGCTTTATAACCGTCATTGTAGTGAGTCCACCTCTTTGAATGCAATTACAATTTGTCATAGAAAAATAAATAAATAAATATTTTATCTCTCATCTCCTCTAGAACACTTTCC
This sequence comes from Sequoia sempervirens, assembly GCA_007258455.2. Lineage (NCBI taxonomy): Eukaryota > Viridiplantae > Streptophyta > Pinopsida > Cupressales > Cupressaceae > Sequoia > Sequoia sempervirens. The sequence continues at coordinate 176,945 of VDFB02035730.1, read as the reverse complement.
AAAGAACGTGGAGACACACAATTATCAACGTAGGATAGCAATTATAATGTCACCTATCCTAACACTACTAACGTTCTCCCAAGGCCTAAAACATTGTCTTGTCCTCAAAACAACTTGGTGAAACTTTATCCTTCATGAGTTAATTATGATTGACTTTCTTTCCATGGTTCTTCATCTATGTGAGTGGAAATTTGTAATAAACCTTTATTTTTGTGACATGCTTCTATTGTAGTCTTTGCCCTAAATAAATCTCTTCGTATGATTCTTCTTTCTTCATATTCTCTAGATAATATCTTCCTAGCTAGAATATTGGTTGGGGTCACTAGCTATTCTTAAAGAGTTGTTGCTACCTCAATTCCTAAGGTGTTACTAACAAACTTGTTAAAATAACAAAGTAGGTGGTGAGATGATTAGAAACATAATAGGAGACCTATGTTGAAATAATGTATGGAACTGAACACTTTATTTGCATATTGATTTTAGATTAGAATTAAACTTCCTAGCTTAGATTGATTAAATTCTTTATTTTTTCTAACTAGAATGCACACAACGTTTTAAATTCAATTGATATGATAATTACTTTACTCAATCAATCTAATCCTTGTCACAACTATATAACCTAATAACTACATGAAACATAAATTAGCTTAGATTGAATTAATCTAACCCTCATACAATTACATGAAACATAGATTAAAAATGAGAACTACATATATATCTTAATCTCATTTAAAATCAAGTATGTAGACATTATGGTTTACAAAGGAGCTTCTCAATATGTGTAGTCGACAAAAAAAATAAAATGTGATGTGTAATTAGTCCCCAACGGTTGGATGGTTATTACTGTTGTCAATCAGATTGCACCCGAATGCTTGAATGATTAAATTCAACAATCTGTTGAAACATAGGAATACCCACAGCCTGAAGATAGTTCTCATGTTTCAACAAAGAAATTGAATCCTCCTCCTTAGATAGTGCCTTTTCCAGTGAAACTTGGGCATCCTCTGTCTGCAAGTGAAGATCTTTAACTGGTAATTCTTGCATTATGCTTTCAGCCATCTTATAAATAGCATCAAATTTTTTTTCAAATGAATCAAAATCTAAGGGGTTCAGCAGTGAATTTGATTCAACATCGTCTTCACATGTGCTATTGTTATTTTGAGCTGGGGACACAGTACAAACAACAATAACTTCCTGCTCCTCTTTTTCATTCCTCCAACTTGGAACCTTGATTGAGTTAGACTCTACAGTTCCTTCCTCTTTCTGATCTTGAATTAATGCACAAGGAATATCCTTACTAAGGTTTGGAATTTTATAGTCGGGATGCTTGGTCCAAGAAGGCTGCCATAACTGTTCAATACCTTGATTACCTAGTTCAGGCTCTTGACATGTTTGAAATTGAGGATTAATGGATTGATTTGACAGATTTTGTTTATTCATGAGCTCCTGTAGGGGCTGATCTTTAACATTGGATGGAATATTACCCCTACAACTTGGAATGTCAAGTCTAGAAAACTTACTTGGAGATTGTGTAGAAACCTTGGAAATCTCTTCCTCTCTTGGCTGATGTTTTATGCAAGAAACTGACTGAGCTTTCATCTTCAGTGCTTGATAGAGGATGCCCAAGTTTCATTGGAAAAGGAACTACCTGAGGAGAAGGATTCAATTTCTTTATTTGACCAACTACCTGGTTTTGTTGAGCAAGTTGAAGAGAGCATGCAGGTACCTGATTTACCAGTTGATTTGGAACAACCAAAAGCTATTGCAGAACATGATGTATTGTTGGCTCAGGATGAGATTCAAGCCTCAATCCATATAAGACAACAAAAGGTCAGTCCTATTTTGGAGGTTGAAGAAAATGATCTGCATAAAGTTTATGAACAAAGTGGTTCTCATATTTTTTCTGACTTATTTGATGAACTTCCCCAATTTGTTAATGAAAATGAGGATCTCACATGCATGATAGCATCTATGCCTGGTATGGAGCAACTAAATGATAAAACTCATCTGGATTTAATGCAAAATTATGAGTGAGATGAGAACATGTTTTCAGATATCATAGAGGCTTTTTGTTCAACATAGATGATGAGATAGTATCATATGAAAGAGAAGCATGTGATCAACCTATTCAAGTCAGTGAGGCTATTGAAAAAGTTGTAGAAGATAATGCCTTGCAGCCTATGAACTTATTTGATGAGCTGCCCCACTTTGATGAGGAGGAGTTGTATTCTATCATGAACGAAGAACATAAGGAACAACACTTGGTGGACTTGTTTTCAATAATCCAACAGGGATATCATCTCCTTAGTCAAGAAGATCTTGCCATTGAAAACATTAATGGTTTCTTTTCAGAGACTATTATAGATGATGCGAAGGAACAAGATTCCCTTTTCGTTGAAGAGCTAAAAGAAAGAACAGTTGATCCTCCTACAAACAATAATAAACAAATATTTCAAGGAGATCATATTGTAGCAGCCAATCAACAATCTGCATATTACCTCCAAACAACATCTTTTGAAGGAGAAGATGAAGTCTTCAGAAATCAACAAAAGGACAGCTTAACGTCATTTAATGTTCTTGAAAATCATGAACAATGGACTGAGAAAGTAGAACATGAGCATGAGGCTGAAAGTTACAAGTTGAGTGTCCCGACAAGGGGATGTCCTATCAGACACCTGTCACACTTGGCGGACAATCAAGTGGAGTTACCATTTGAATTACCTACTTGGGAGCACGAGATTGAGCATCAAAAGTCATCAGTGCAAGTTGCTTACCACATTCAAAATAGTTGCATGCACCTCTTGTCTAACACAGAAAAGGAGGTGGATTTCATGATTGAAAAGGTGTTTAATCTGTGCACTCAACATTTATTTTTCTTCCATCACTGTTGGACAATTTGCAAACATAAAGCACATTCTTTGTCGTTATGGAAGGGCAGCTATTTTTCACAACCAGTGAATGGTGATGTCTGAGCACTAACATTGTTAGTTAGTGTAGGGTAGGGTAGAGTTTCAATTATGCTTTCAATAAGTACCCCATGGCATGTTTCGTTTTAGTTTTGTTATGCTTTCAATAATTGCAGTTGCTGCATGTGGTTTTCAAACTCTGTCTTCAACAAAGTTGCAGTAGTTTCTTTCAGTTTGTGTAGTTTGAGTTGAGTTACAGTTTTCGGAGTCAAAGCAGAGCAGGAATGGAATCCATGCCCAATGGATAAGCTATAGACTAGTCTATGGTGTTTAGCAAGCAAACACTCCGCAAAGGTCGCCAAATTGTTACCTATTTTTAGCTACAGCTCAAAACAGGTAGAGCTGATTTGCATTCTACATTAAAAGGTACAAAAAAATTCTGTTTAAGTATTCATTACGTTCCAGAACTTTGATTACTTATGAATTTCAAGTTTTATTATGCAAATCTCCGTAACAAATGAACTAATAAATTTGCATAAGAGAATGTTGTTTTATTCATATTTGAAAAAACCGAAATCCCGCACAAGCCACGGGAGTAGCCAATTTGATATTTATAATCAAATGATGAATACAAAAAGGAAGTGTATATCATACAACTGAAAATAATGTAAACATAAGATAGAAGGTGATTCATCATTGCCTGGAATGACGAGTCATCATTACACTTGAAGTCTTCAGTTGTTGTGCTTTCAAATTGATCCAGCTCCAGGCTCCAAAGGCATTTGCAAATATGATGAAATGTGGTATTAGAGATGGTCTCTAAGCAATGACAAATCATATCCTATCATATGCCTACACTACCAACAGAAATATAACATACATTCGATCAGGCATACATCAGATGATTTCACTATTCATAAGAAAACAGAATTCAATGGAAGCTTTCAGCTTCATTTATTTTGCTAACATGTTTGTTTAAATGTGCAGGAACAGGTTCATTATATTTATGATAAATTTCATCAGATATGTGGAGCAAAACGGGCTCCCACAAGGGTTGAGATCGGCATATCGAAAGGACACCTCTCATTCACATCATTATTTGAGAGTTATCAGATATTCAATTACAATCACCAAGAAAGAGCTGTTGTAACCAAGAAGAGATTTATAAAGCATATTTATTTCAACATGGTGAAAACAGTTTGAGCAGGCATCTTATTGCTCATCATACTAAAAGAATGATCAAAACATGTTAACGCAAAGTGTGCTACAGGTGCATAAGGACAACATTCCATATCCTGAGAATGAAACATCAATACAAGAGTATGACAGCCATTAGAGATTTAAAACATAGCAATGATACATCTATCTAGGTACAGAATGGAGCAAAAGTGCATCATTTTCTCCAAGGAGATCATGTCTGCATGCACATTTTTATGTTGTCACTGTTTTTCTGCATGATTTATTTGCTGTCTGATCATGGTTCTCCTACTATTTGCTTCATATGAATTGCAATTATGAAGAAGACAACCAATACAATTAAATGATCTTCAAGTGAAATCTGCTCATTATTTTAAAAGGTCCTATGAATTAAATTGCAAATGCAGCAAATGAAATCTTAGGAGCAACAATAGTACCACTAATGCATGATAGCTCTCTTTTTCAAATGATGCCCGATTTAAATATTATTATCATGTTCATGAATTACAAGGTGACCTATATGGCAGTGACTCCATGAATATAAAGTCAGCCATGTTGGATGACATGAAATAGAAAAGCTCACAATGCAACTTATACAAAAATGATAGTCATATGACTAGAGAACACTATTATGAAAATAACCCTATACAAGAAAATGATAGCATTACCACAATATGCATGCAAATCCCTTTCATGAATACTCCAAGAGCATATAGCATTTTACTACACAAAAATTAGTCTTCCTGATGCAAATTGGATGCAAATTGAATATTTGAAGAAAAGAAAGCAAATCATTTGCCTTCAAGACTGAAAACAGTCAAAGCATCGAGAAGCAATTACAAGCATTCACATTTTTATGGAAACAACAAAGGGAGAAAGTCATTTCATCTTTTTCATCATTCTCAAAGGGGTTTCAGGACAGCAGCTACAAGAAATATAATATGTACTAAAAGAGAAATGGACAGTCACCTATAGGCATAAGACTTATCTTTACATACCATTCTCATTCAGGAATAGTTCAGATGGCTCTTCTTATGACAAAGATTCAAGATTATATTACAGAGTTTCACTATTGAAATTAGTGCCAACTTGAAGATTCAGAATAAGGAATACTTATAGTGGAACAGTTCAAAGACCACAGTGAAGATAACAAAAAGAAATTTGATCAAACAGAGGAGTGATAAAGAGGTATATTGCCCATCGATGGCTAAAGACTTTGTCAACAATAGGGAGGACCAATTATATACAACTCACTACCTATTGTTCTTTACAAAGAAAGGAAGGAGCAATTGATGCATGTTTAAAACTGATAGTAAGTAAAGGACAGTCAAGACAGCAATGGAGTCGTCACTTTTAGGAGCTTTTCATGTGAACAAAGGTCTGGATAACCCTCATTTCAACTATATTTTTTGCATGAAGTTTCATTCATATTATAATCTTGAATGATCTATTCACGGGCTAGGGTTTCAATCCCCATGGCTATTAAAGCCATGAAGTAGAAACTCACATGGGTTTGCAGTAGGAAACCGTGCCATGCCAAGGAGGAAGCTCTATTCAAGCTCAAACAACAAGAGAAAACACTTAGAAGCAGGTTCAAAGACGATAAAAATGGAACAGGTCTATAGGGATGATGGAAAAAGCATATATACAGAGTTCTTAAATGTAAATACTCAGAAATTCCATGGCGGCCTGAAAAGAAAGGAAACCAAAATGAATTCAAGGTAAAGAAAACCGCGCCCTGTCATAATGATGGAAATGTGCACAGTATATATATCAAATGCATTTTTATGAGCAAAAATGAAAGCATAGACAAGGCACCATACTGTTTGACAAAACGCCTTAATAAGTTGTCTCATAAAATGCAATAAAATACAAAAACTACATAAGTGGTCGCGGCCTGATAAGCTGGTTTCCTTCAGAAATGACTAAACCCTCAGAGAATCTCGTGGCTTTGGCAGTCAAGTGAAAGTTTAGAGAGTTTTATTCTACAAGAAAATAAATGGCTGGAAATTATAACTTTGCCCGTGGTCATTTTAAAATACAGAGAGAGTTTCTCAAAATAACAGTGCCCAGATAAGTAAAATTGCAAGTCATGGCTGTAGGATATGGAAAATCATGAGAAAAGACAAACTACCTCATTTATTTTGTTTGCAGCCAGCTAAAGTAGATGTGTTTTGTAGTAAATGAAAATCAAATGCCAGATTCAAAGAAGGGAAACACTTTCTCTTTCTTGCTGTTGAAAGAAATGATAGAAAGGCTGCAAATTTTTACTCAGAAGCCTTCAAATATGGCTTAAAGGAATGAAGAAAATGGCTTACCTGCGCGAAAGGAAGACAAACTATGCCTAAAAACCAAGTGGAGAACCTTGTCAAAGTCCTCAAATCTGCCATTGAAGCAAAATCCAAACCCCAGCACCATGGCAGCGCAACAGATGAAGGCAAAGTGTGAAGCAATGAAATGATTTAGGTCTAAAGTGTTTTGACTCGAATCCCTAATCATGTTTGGGATTTTTGACTTTTTTTTTTTAAATAAAAATCATTACTATGGTCTTGATTTTCATAAGTCATCAACCTAATGATGCCTTTGCCTGTGACTTATGAATTATCACTAATTTTGGAAGTAAAGGAATACTCTACTTATTTCATCCTTTACATGGGGTTAGGTTCAATGTGATTAAATATTAAAGGAAATATTAACTATTACTTTAATATTTAACATATATTGAATATGAATGGATTTAATAGATATTAAATATTAAAATAATCATTAAATGATCATTTTGAATTTTTAATCAAATGATTGCCTTTTCGAATCCATGTAAAGGATGTAAGTAAAAGCCAACTGAAGGTTGATATCAATTTAAAGACTAAATTCATAAAAAATATGGAGATTATTGGCACTGTCTCAGTTTCACATCAGTTTATGAGATATTTTGATTATGCATGACATGAGTTGGAGTTTGCAGCGCATGGGATTCAACTCACTTCAATTGTGGGCCCATTTTTCAAGGCTTTTTGCTTTTGCTCGTGAGAAGATATTTTGATGATATCTTTCAACTTCAGTTCACTTTCAATGCCATCATCATGCATTCTAGAGCCAGTTTGAGTTGCAATTCAGTTGTATACATTGTGACATGGAGTTCTAAGCTATTGAGACTCAGTTATGACTTTGGTGGGCCCTCTTTTCACATTGTTTTTGTCTTTGCTCGTGAGAGACATTTTTGAGGTGGTTTTCATTTTCAGTGAACTTCTTCCACCTTCTAACGCTTTGGAGTTGTCTCACATTATATATATTGGAAAAAGTTTATCTTTTTCCTCTAGTTCTTGTTTTTCAGCCTTTGCATTATGCAAAGTGAAATATCATGTAACTCAGCTTTCATTTTCAGATTAATACAGCAACAGGTTTACAGGTTCAAATTGTGTTATTTAGCAAAAGATTCCTTCAACTTCCAGCATTTTCAAGTTTTGCCTTCTAGATTTCAGGCATCATTATTGTGTAGAATTTGATCGAAGGATTATTGTGTTTTCAGTTTTGAAACCTTTAATTTTTTTGTCTCCATAAATATTTGTATGCAGTTTAGTTTAAATTCACTGGTTATACATTGTGCATGTAATTGATTAATCAGTTTAGTCGTGAAAACAATGTTTTCCCTCAAAATTGTATTGAATCAAAGCCTCTGTTTAAAACATTCAAGTGGCTAGACTATCAAATTAAGTTGTGTAGATTAAAGTACTGAGTAATCATTTTGTGAGTCAAATTGTAGTTTAGTTTTTCTAATTAGGTGCATCACCGAAGTTTTCATTTTTGGTTTATGTTTTCAGTTCAATCCCTCTTACCCTTTTCTCAAAATAAATTATTCAAGTACCAAATTGACCATCATATAGGAACCAACCTAGAATCTAGAGGTCTATCTTCACCATAGGAATACCCATAGCCTGAAGATAGTTCCCCTGTTCCAACAGATTGCTGGATTTAATCATTGAAGCATTCAGGTGCAATCTGATTGACAACAATTACTTGGTAGTTGTAAGTAGCATTAAGGAGAAAACATTTGGCGTCATTGCTAATACGAACCCTAGCAATACACAACTCACAAATGAGAATCATGTTGATGTAATGTGACAACCAACTGAAGAACTTGTGCAAGCAAACCAAGCAATAGAAGGCAACTACCAAGTAACAACCATCCAACCATCGAGGACTAATGACACATTAACATATTTATTTATTTTTTATTTATTTATTTATTTCTTGTCGACTACAATATGCAAGTTTTTAAATGTAAGGTTAGTGATCTTCTAAAGTTTGGATTTCCAACTTACTCAAAAAATAAAATAAATCATCCTTTCAACTTAACACAAAATTGAATTTACTTTTTTAAATTTAAAAGTAAACCTCTAAAGTGAAGCCAGTATTTGCATAATGTGATGGTTTAAATGTAGCACTATTGTTCTTGCCACCAAGGTTCAAACCTCATTGGGGTGTTATGTATTTATGTTGGGGGTGAGGTCCCCCATTTGTGACCCCATTGGTTCATAGCTTTGAGTCAAAAGCATTTACCCCTCTTTAGAAAAAAACAAAAAAAATCTCAAGTGAAATTTGAATTATGACAAATCCATTGTATACTTAGAATCTTGGTTGAATTTGCTTGACTCCCGAAGGGTTGTGTACCTACTTGTACAATTATATGAAACATATATTAAAAGAACTACATATATAATACATCTTAATCTTGTTTGGAAGGGGCTATGTAGACAATTTTGTAAATAAAAGAGGTCCTAATACGTCAATTTTCAAGTGTGAGGATAAGGATTTTCTAAATATTGGATTTCCAACTTACTCAAAATATTAAATAAATCATTCTTTCAACTTAACACAAAATTGAATTGTTTGATAAACTTAAAGGTAAACCTATAAATTGAAATATGAATTATAACAAATTTATCATATTACATAAAAGATATTTCAATTGAATTTGTTTAACTCTCCGAGGCTTTAGGCTAAATTTCAAGGTGGGACTCAAACCATATATATTCCTAATAGGGAGGTATAGTCTATAGTGAGTATCTCAGGACCTAGATGGTCCCAATGAGTATATATTTGGCCAAAGTATATTCCTATCATATATGGATAGATTTCTATCATGTTTTAATAGATGTCTATCCTAGATGGATAGAAGGGTGTCTGGCTTGAATGGACAAATACGTCTCATATAGATGGATACATATCTCATACAAACAAATGTTTATCCCATATGGATAAATGCCTAACTATGCAAATGAATTGAAAGAGTTAACAACTTTGATTAAAAGTTTAATAAAAAAAATTGGTGGTAATTATAACAAGCTATACACTTGACTTATTAATTATCTTTCATTAATCTATTGTTTGAGAAAGATTATCTATTCCTCATATTTAAATTACAAGATGTCATTCTTCAATAGTGAAATTTACAAGGATGATGTGACAAATATTGTTGTTGTAGCTATATTAGACTATAAGTGCAATACTTTATGCAAAGAAATTACCCATAAATGTGAACCAAAGGAATCATTAATATCAACCATTGTAAGGTTTTGATTTTTTCATTTCTTGTTCAAGCCTTTCAAATAAATTAGAAATTGAAATATTTTCAAATAACTAACATGAATACAAAGACTAAATGAAATTGCATATAGAATTTTAAAAGCTTAAAGTAAAAACTATTGAATTCCATTATATAATGTGCAAATGCCTACACAAATTCAGGAGGCATGATGTTGAGCTTTCATGGCACCCAACAAGCATAAAAGATGCACAAATTTTATTTACAATTATGATGTATGTGGTATAAGCATAAACATAATGTGAAAGCACAGAAAAGGCAAGTCGCTATTAATCTAGAATCTCAAGAATACTAAGATTATAATATATGAGAGGCTAAGGTTTACTAATATTGCGGGTTATAAATCCATAGCGACTAGCAAAGTTGGGTAATCATGGTCGTGTTGCGTTCAAGGCCACACAAAACAAAATATACATAGATGGATCTATTTAGGCTTAAATTGTTAAGCAAAGCAAAATTGAAAAATATGGCATACCTACAATTTCCTTCTATCAACCTCCTAGAAGGTACTTGTATAACAACTATTCTAATCAATTTTTTTGTTCTTCAGCATCCAAAATGTACAAACAGCTATTATTAAGTTAAAGCTATTGTATTACATTGGCATTGTTGTATATTACCAAGATCACTGAATTAATATCTAGGTTTCTTGATAGTAGAGAGAATAACACTAGCCAAATCACCACACACAAACAACACCACTCTAGCTCTAGAAATAATGAGATGCAAGATACCTAGTACAACAAAAATGACCAACCAAATGCTTTGGTCTTCTCACCTCTTACAAATGATAATTAGAAAGGAACAAGGAGATATTTAAAATTCTTGAATGAATCCCCCCTTGGCCATGCCAACCTTTAGTATATCTCTCTCCACGTAACAGATATTCCCTAACCTATGCTCCCAAGAAGAAGATTGAGCCATTGTTTAGCTGTGCACCAACTGGTGAAATGGATTTGACTCAACTATCATGCAAACATCTAATTAGGAGTTAGATTCCCTTATTTTGCTCTACAACTTCTTTCTTTTAGTTATAGGTGAAATTTTATGTTAGCAAAAATAATTCCGATAATTTGAAACCATTTATTTTAAATGATTACCAAACAATGGACAAGTAAAATTAAGCAATGAAGAGTCAGGACAACAAAAATTAAATCCGATTTCTATGAAAGGAATGATATACATTCCCCTCACCATCAAATGCAGGAAACTGAAATAAAAAAAGAGTTTGATAACAACACAAGCAATCAGTAAAATGGTCTTTCATTGGGATAGCATATAGCCTACCAGGCAACAAAAAAAAAGAGGAATTGATAACAACACAAGCAATCAGTAAAATGGTCTTTCATTGGGATAGCATATAGCCTACCAGGCAACAAAAAAAAAAGAGGAATTGATAACAACACAAGCAATCAGTAAAATGGTCTTTCATTGGGATAGCATATAGCCTACCAGGCAACGGAAAAAAAAAAAGTTGATTAACAACACAAGCAATCAGTAAAATGGTCTTTCATTGGGATAGCATATAGCCTACCAGGCAACAAAAAATATATTAGCATACAAAAGAATAAGTACTTCAAATGTTCCTCCTCAACTTGTTGAAGAATAAACATATAGATTCTAATTGAAAATTAAATTTGCAACATCATCAGAATATTTAAGGACCAGACTGAATTGAAGTAGCTTTGACATGTGCAATATGGATGAATGACCATCATTACCAAGTAATCCTAAAAATGGCAGAATACACAAAATACAATCCCCATTGACAGGCAATATTGTGGCAACAAAATCATTAATTAAAAAACCCAAACTCACGTGGTAATTGTTCCAAGCTGGCATTGACAACATAACTTGGGAAGGCAAGAAGATAACAGGCATGTAAGCTGGAGATCCTTGCAACTGAGGGCTGGCAACATAAGGCGCCCTTGGTAAAGACCAAGACAGTGACACTGCACTTACAGAGCCTGAAAGAGGTACCATCGGTAAGATTTTGATGTGCCTAAATTTCCTGTGGGTTTGGTCTCTTGCTTGAATTAGATATTATCTGATCTCATCCGCAACAATATGTTTTGACACATTGGTGGTCTTCACATATACATAGTGTCACCACCTTACATAAGCTTAACACATGCAGAAAAAGATGTCTTAAAATATGCTTCCTAAATGTTTCAATTTTTAAACCAGTAGGCAGAAAATGCCCATTGGTGAAATTTACAATGAGAAAAAAATAACAATATTAATTTTTAACCTGGCCTGTATTATGAATGGAGCTGCTTTTACTTTTTCTTTTACAAATTAAAATTGAAATTTTTTAACTAGGAAAATACCAACAGTCCTATCAGGAAATTACATATGAACTAATTTTAAGAAAATAAAACCAGGAAAAAACAAAAACTTTAGAACAAACAATTTTTTCACTCCACACTGTTTTCAAGAAAAAAGGATGAGAGGATGAAGACATAAGTGAGTTTGTCATCAATTTCAATATCTTCTATGCGTGAGAAAGGATAAAACCTAAACTGATGTTCCACATTTGTGTAAGCACGTACATTTCTTCAGTGTTGAAATAAAAACCATTCATACAATTTCCATATTGAACGGCATAATATAGTAATCAAAACATATATTGAGAAAGTAATTTGCAACATAAAATCCCACTTTTGTTTTCAAATTATTAACCAAATAATAAATTGACACTGTAATTGCCTAGTCTTCTGAAATCAATTGAACCAGGAGAGAACCCTTATCAAAGGGGTCCAAGTCAACAAACACAGTCTCAGAACCTAGTTTAAATATAGGCACAAGAGGCTTCTTTTAGGTTTAAAAAACAAAATAAAGCATGCAACTAGTTTATGCGTTTCCTGATAATTTGTATCAGCTTAATAGCCCACTAAAACTTTTTCAGTAAACCAATATAAGTAAATTGCATGTCAAAAGGAGGCATTCATGATGAGTGCATGGGAAGACAAAACTGATGGCATAAATGTGTGCTCTCCCTGTTTCTCTTTCTATTGAAACAGTAAGTGTATAGGCAGCTCATGACCATTTCATCTGGAAGAAAGAGAGCAATCTAGATTCTAAATATGCTTCATCTCTCACTTTCTAAGGCTGCAGTCTAGTCCCACAGAGAGGGGAGATAACGCAGTGATCCTTCTTAGGCAGGGAGTCCCATGAGAAACTTAGAAGAAAACAGAAACAAATAAGAATATTTACCTTAAAACTCAGAGCAGCATTATTTTTTAGGAGGAAATTTCAGAAGTTGCTGGAGAAAGGGTCTGGAACTTGGAATCTTCTAGTGCATATTCAGAATTCTTAGGGCATCATTTTTGCAAATGGCAGAATATAAATAGTGGGTTTTCAGATAAATTTGTTAAATGGAAAAGCTTGAAGACCTGGCTATTCTTATTTCTCATAAAATCATGATTCTACAAATGGTTCATTTTTTTTACAAAATAACCTTCTAAAAATATGGTAGGCCTCATTCATGTATATTTTTGGGATTTAAGGAAATCCATATTGCAAATCCTCAGTACAATGAGATGGCTAGTAAATGAACTCTTTTTCTTCAACCAATACAGCATTCGGACAAAGTTTGAGAGAACCCCTAGAATATATTCAAGTTAATAGGCTAGATTGAATATAGTGCTTCAATAACCATCAAAAACAAAGAAATTAACTTACAAAATCCCACATGAACCTGGATAGAACCCTGATTGAAGTGGATCAAGACAGCAAACACTCAGAACCTGGTTTAAATATGGAGACAAGAGGCTTCTTTTAGGTTTGCTAGTAATCCTTGCTTCATGCATTTAAATTTTAAACTTACAAATTAGTTATGAAATGTTTAAGAGAATTCTAGGATTTGTTGAGCCAAAAAGTTTCCTATAGTATGCAACAGTAAACAAATATTTTACAAACCTTTCATAGCAAAGATAGTGCCTCCAAGCAAATACCAATCCTTGTTTGCCATTTTCTTCCAAATAAACGGACTATGTAATAATCTCAGTTATTTTAATTTATTTGTTCAGAAATCCGGAAAATTACAAAAAAATCAGAATATTGCAAAAATACTTATTGGGGATATTCCAGGAAGAGCATAATATAATATAATATGACATTTAATATACCGACAGGTTTGGCTTAGAGGGAAAGACAGAGTGATGTCACAATGAAGGTTAATACCCCTGATGAGCTCAAGACAATTTTATAAAAAAAATATATATGACAGAATATATTATGAATGAAAGGAATTATTTTCAGACTTAAAAATACTGTAGTGAGTGTTCCATTGCCAATAACCATGTAGGGGCCAAATATCATAAAAATTACTAGGATTCTTTGTGCCATTTGACTCTTCTCAAGTGGTTCCTTTGTCCTGTAGTTGAGATTGCTCAAATTATTTTGTTTTCCAAAATGGGTCAAACTAGAATCTAAACAAAACTGTTCAAATTGTTTGTCAGCATATTGCCCCACATTGACATTTAACAGCAATTAATGTAGAGAAAATGTACCTTCTAATCAAAAGAATGTGAATTACAATTACTACATTTGGCAAAGTTTGAATTATATAAACATATAGAGAAGGCCAATTTGATCAAAATTTAAAACAAGTGGGGAAGAGGCAATTGTAACTCTGAATCCTACAATATATTGCTCACATTCTACTTTGCAACTGACCAGATACTCCAAATTGTTTTTCCCCTAGGATCTTGGAGCGAGGGGTGAAAGGATGAACAACTTGAAAGCACATTATGAATTATGAATCTATGAAGCCATAATATCACATCATTGGATTTCAATTCTGGAAACCCGACGACAAGTCTCCCAAAATAGTATAAGCAAAAATTTATGAGCAACTCTTAAAATGATTGCAACTAAGCCTGAGGGAACCCTAGGGATTCGCCTAGTGGGTTAAGTTTTAAAGATCATGTCAAAGACTTTTGCGAATCGAAGGTAATGTGACTGCAGTTGATTTTTCCATGCAATTTAATGTTTTTAAGCTAAGTTGCTGGTTCTAGTACGGGATTGGGTACAGGTATGGAATACAAGTATGCCGGTATGGCAAATTTTTTTCCTTGGGTACCGGTATGTTTGGGTATGGCTGTATAATATATACATATATGTGCAAAAAAATTAAAAATATACAGAATTGTAAATACATTTGATAGTATGATACTTCATCAATCATCAATCATCATGATGTCTATCAAATGCTGATAATCATATCTGCTGCTTTAACTTGAAACACTCAGTGATGATTCGGCAGAAACCTCTACAGGACACTAGTTTAAGGTCCAAATGCTTGGCTGGGCTGTGTAGCAGAGAAATTCAAGCACATACATTTTCCACACATTGTCGAAGAAGGCCCTCAATTAATGAGAAAGTGAAATAGGCAATGCATTCCTCGCTTAATGAGAGTGGAATTTTCTCAAAGCACAGGTAACATGCATTCAGCTGCACTAAAGATCTACCCAGTACAATGTAAATAGGGGTCAGAATTCCTCTGCTACCAAGTGGATACTGACATGAATCTAGTTTGAGAAAGATAGGTGCAATTATTGGAGCATATATTACTCCTTCAAGTTGTCAAGAACCTAGGACTTACAGGATCTGCATAAGCATAGACTTGGACAGATCCTTACTGATAGATTAATCTTGGAAATGAGAGGTACTGAGAGCAGTCACTTCATTGTGAGAGCTGTAAAATCTACTGTGGACATGGGCATTTGGGTAGGATATGCCCAAGACAAGAGCATCGAATCACCCAATCTCAATATATAATGGAAAAAATTACATTAACTACAGGGAACCCAGGGCTGCCTGGATGCTCCCCAGGCCGCTCCCGTACCCAAACGCTCCCGGAGCAGGCACGGGAGCCTAAACCAAAGAACCCGGTAACATAGTTTTTAAGTTTTAATTAATTTGAATTATAATTAATTTTATCATTCTAAGTGTCATTTCCCATTTCCTATTAATCTAAGTGTTTACTTATTAGATCAGTTCTTGTGTGTCTCCCCTAGTCCCATTTACTATGTGTTTTCAATTTTTGAGTATGACTTCCCTTCCAACTTCACTTTTCCCTTCTTTCCATCAAAGTTTCAGACTTCCCCATCCTATCATTCCTTCCATCCTTCACCCCCTCAAGTCATTGTATTTGTCAGACTTATGGACCACCTTTATTGACATGCACATTGTTTGTCTCCTAATAGCCTGACCTGTAGTATGAATCTTGTGGTATCTCCGACCCCCCAATCCCCAATATTCCCACCTTTGTTTTTGTCCTCTTCCCTACTTCCTAGCACATGTCGTAATGTCATCAATGGTCTATTTTTTGTGCCATAACTTTCAAAAGTGGAATCTTTCCCACCCAAAATCTCTATTCGAATTTGAAGTTTGTTATGTCCCTTCCAATCTACTTGGCTTCCAGTGCCGCATTTAGTAAAGGTGTTTTTAACACCACACACACACACATATATATAATAAATAATTAATATAAAATATATTAATTTAAAAAATAAATAAATAAATAAACTTTCAAATTTGAATTTAAAAGCCTAGCACCAACTTTGGGCCCATGGGTTCTATTTGCTGGGCAGGTATATAGGTTGGTCAGCTAATCGTTTGGAGGCATCAAGATTCATTTTTAATTTGCTTGAATAACAAGTAATTTCCAGCTATTTTGCAGTGAGGACAGAACTCCTCATTTGCAAAGCTGAAAGCTGAAGTAGGACACAAACCCTCACCTCATATTGCAATCATTTCAAGGGTTGCAGACTCTGCTGATCAGAAAAATCAATTTGTTGTAGGTTAAGGTTGAAGAGTGGAAAATTTAAGTGTGATTTGAGTTGGGGTGAATCTTGAATCATCCTCTTCAGGCAACAGGCTCTCCTATCACCCGCCAAAGAGGGCCCAACAAGAGCTAATCACAAGGTGCAATAGCAAATCATCACATTTTCTAGGAGGCAACAGCTTAGATTTCATCCCTGCAAATCAACACCTACAACCATTCACTCTAGGGTGACATCACTAGAAGGCAAGATTAACAACAAAGTGCAGTTCCAGGTTGTCAACAAAGCACAGTTCCAGATTGTTACCAGCAACTCATAAATTATTAATTAAAGCATGAGCCATCTGCATTAGATTTATCACCTTCAAAGTGTTAGGGTTTGAGAACACGGCATATTGAAGGGATACAAGTCAAAGGCCAACTAAGCATTCAACAAAGAGCATCACTTTCCAGTTATAGGTGTCAAGGGAGAGCAGGTCCACAAAAGATAACTACAATTCGGAGCTATATGAGCACTTAACGCCCTGATCTTCCACAAATCCACTTGCCATTCATATTGCCCTATTGTAGCCCAGATCTTCCATCTATTAAAGTAGCACGAAGCCCATACTGTCCAATCGCAGGTCTAAATTTGGATATGCCAACTGATAAGGCAATGTTGGGTCTCTAAATCGGATCTGTAAGTGTAATAGACATTTATAAACCCTAAAGACTAGTCTACAACATTACATATGGTGGAAGAATCGCTATTAGATCACTGAAATTTCAGATCTATTGTATGTCAGAAACCCCTTTGCAAACTTAAGCTTACAACAGTGTTGTTTATTTCTATCTTCACCATTAGATTTGAATTGTAGAACACAAAGTTGTTATCAAAATAAAGCTTGACTATTCAGTTTTCTATTTATTGAAGAGAACTGAGTAAATTGTATGCATTTAGGAGTGTATTTGTAACCTAAAAACTAAGGATCATCACAAAGTTACAGGTTTACTTTGTGGCTGACCTGTTATTGTTTTGATCCAGAAAGAACCCTAAAGGCTTGTGGGACCCAAATGATTCAAAGACTTGGGGACGGCTGAGAGACGTCCCCTCACTGTCCCGCCGCTGCTGTCGGGACGTGAGAGACGCTAGGGAGACGTCGGGGATGGCTGGACGTCTCTGAGACATCTCGGGGACATCCAGACATTCCTTGAGCGTCTCGGAGATGCCCAGGCGTCCCCCGCGCTGGGACATGTTAAAAAGTGATTTTTTTAAAATTTCTTTTAATTTCATTGATCTTTGTGCCTAGAGCCGAACCCTAAAGGCTTGTGGGACCCATCTAAAAGCCTCTAAATTAAATAAAACACTCTAATTGTTCTTTTTTTTGCTCACATATGCATTTGATGTTTTGCAACAGTTAGGTGAAGAAGAGGAAAACCAGTGAGAAGAGTGAGTGAAAGAGTGAATTTGAGGTGCTGCAAGTGCAAGAGAGGTGAGAAGGAGAAAGAAGTAGAAGAGGAGGAGCATTCTACACCAATTTTGAAGGATTTTTCAAGCACAAGGTAGGTTTTTATGACTGTTTTTTGAAATTTTTTCAATTTGTTTTTTGTTTTTTTTTTCAAGTTTTTAGATTCATTTTGAAAATGTAGTTTGATGTTGAATCTTACAATGGGCATTGAAATGAAAACATGAATATGCATTTGCAGCCATGTCTATGAAATTATGATTAAAAAATTAATCATAATTTCATATACATGGCTGCAAATGCATATTAATATTTTCATTTCAAGGCTCATTGTTTTTTTTTCATCTTTCCATCAAAATTCATCATGAAATTTTAAAATTTTATTTTCAAATTTGTTAAACTAGGCTGAAACTAGGAACTTATAGAATTTATTTGTTTATTGCAGTGTCACAATGAGTTCTCATGACATGAGTGAGGATGAGGTTCATTCACATAGTGATACTGATCTTGAATATGCACTTGAGGCTGACCATAGGGCTGAGCATGAAGCCCAAACTAGTTCCATGGCAAGTGAAGCAAGTACTTTAGAGTGCCCTTCTGCAGTATTGGCAAAGTATGCTAAGGGTCCTTTTGATCCCAAATCCCTCTCAAACAATTTGCAACAAAAGAACTGAGCAAGCAAGGGGCAACATTTGGTGGCACAATGAGGTGGAAGTGCAACTTTTGTGGTGACAGGTGGTATGGGAGCATCACTAGAGTTAATGCACACCTTCTTTTCATTAGAGGAAAAGGTGTGGGGATATGTGAATTTTTGGCAAAACCAGAAAACATGAAATACAAAGTTGAAATAAATAAGTTATGGGGTGTTCCTGATGATACTCTAGCTACACCTGTGCCTACTACTTTGCTTCATAGGACACATCTTCAGCATAGCCAGCCACAGAGATCTAGCCATACTTTGCAGACAAGAGTAGGAGGGACACCAGGTTCTTCTTCTAGTGCCTATGCAGGAGAGGGGAGGGGGAAAGAAAATTGCATAATCAAACTCAAAGTAACCCCATAGCAGATTTGTTTAATGCGCAGCTCAAGGATGACATAGATGATGCCATTGGCAAGTTCTTCTTTGCCAATGGCATCTCGTTTCCTGTTGCCCGATCTCCTTATTATAAGGAGATGATATCGATGGTGGCAAAGGGAGGACCATCATATGTGCCACCAGGTGAGACAAAATTGAGGACCACGATCTTGGATAAGAACTATTCCAAGATCAATTTGTTGATGGAGAAGATGGAGTGTTGGGTTAAGACAGGATGCAACATAGTCATGGATGGGTGGACGGACATTAGCCATTGTCCGCTCATTAACATCATGGTTACATGTACTGAGGGCCCATATTTTCTTAAGGCAGTTGATTGTTCAGGGCATCACAAAGATGTTGATTTTCAATTTGAGGTTCTCAGGGAGGCTATTGAGGAGATTGGGCCACAAAATGTGGTCCAAGTTGTAACAGATGTTGCACATGTCTGCAAAGTTGCAGGGAGACTTGTTGAGGCTGCTTATAGGCATATTTGGTGGACCACATGTTGTGTGCATGCCATGAACAATGCACTCAAGGACATGGGAAAGATTGATTGGATTAGAGTAGTGGTTAATGATGCGAGAGATGTGCAAATGTTTATCTGCAACCACCACACATCACATGCACTCTTCAGGACCTTCGCTAAGAAGGAATTCCTGAAACCTACTGATATGAGATATGCTTCCTATTTCATTCTCTTGGAGAGAATGATTGAGTTGCAAGAGGCACTGCAACTCATGGTCATGATAATAGATTGGAATAGGTGGGCCGAGTCTAAGACAGAGCAGGGGAGGAGGGTGAAGGACACAATGAAGAGCGATGTGTTCTAGGGTGATGCAAAATATATTGTCGCCATCATTAAACTAGTTTTCCAGGTTATCAGGTATGGGGATGGGGATGCACCTAGCCTTGGAGAGGTGTATGAGTGCATCGATTCTATGCTTGATCAGATGAGGGTTGTTGTGCGAGAGAGGGACCCCACATTAGCATTCTACCACGAGTACATTCAACCAATCATTCACAAGAGATGGGCGAAGCTCAACACTCCCTTGCACATGGCAGCCTATGCACTTAATCCTAAGTGGTACTTGACTAGGCCTGGTAGAGTGACACCGATAGAGGATGCAGAGGTGAAGGCAGGGTTCTTTAGGTGCATTGAGAGAATGTATGATGTTGTAGATGCCAACGTGATTCACACTGAGTCGACCAAATTTTCCACTCTTAGGGGTTATTCAGATGCAGCCAAGATGGATATGCAAGCTATGGTGCAGGAGGACCCAATTTTGTGGTGGACTTGCCATGGATCGGGATCTTTGACTACCACTCTAGCCATCCGATTGTTATCTCAGGTTTCTAGTTCTTCAACTGCTGAGAGGAACTAGTCTACATATAGCTTCATCCACTCTCTTAAGAGGAATAGACTTACCTCTAAGAGAGCAGAGAAGCTTGCGGCTGTACATAGTGCTTTGCGTCTCATTGACCGCAAAACACTTTTGTACAAAGAGTCCAGCAGCATGATGGGATGTAGAGCCAGAGGAGCCAAGACAGATTGATGAGGATGCTTCAGTTTCGGCTTCAGATGCAAGGCTGGTTAGTCTTAGTTTGGCAGAGCTTGAGCCCGAGGATTCCAGTAATTCGAGTGATGAGGAGTTTGGGGATAATTAGAGGCCTCCCTTCACTACATTTTTGTATTTTGTACTTATTTTGATATCAATGTATCATGCTACTCATTGTAATCATCTTTATGATATGATATTATGATGTGACATGTCATATTTTCGATATTCATATAATAGAAATCTCAAATTCGACAATTTCATTTGTCAAATTTTAATATTTTATTTACTTTTAGTCTTTTACTAATAGTATTCGAGTATTTAAAATGTTAGTATTTGCAATTTTACTAATTTTCCAAAGTTTAATTTGAAATGTTATTCTTAAACATCCTTTTATAACTAGTTATTCAAGTACCATATGTATATCAGCACCGCCCCCCCGCCATCCCCAAACTTAGACCCCTTGTCCCCCCATCCCTGAGACGCGTCCCTGACAGGGGACGCATCCCCTTCAGGAAACTCCATGGAAAATCCTTTTCTATAAATTGTTTTGAGCACTTGTGTTCAAGCAAGGAGATCATAGGACAAAACCCTATTGATTTTGAAGGGCAGTCTCATGCAAAATTCACAATTGAGCTTTATTAGACACAGATTCCAACTGCATTGGTATTGGCCTAATTTGCTATTGTTGTTAGTATGAATATGAGATTATTTTTGTTGTAATTGTTGATATTACAGTCATTGTTGTAATAAGAAAGAGATTGGAAAATTACATCTATTATTGCTGTTCATTATAATAAGAAGATTGGGAGTTATCTATGCCATTGGCTGTTTGAAAATATGATGATATTGCTGGTGTGTAAACAGTAAATAAAATCTGAGATGTCTACGTTCTGATTTTAATACTAGGATCCAATGGTGTTGTTATCCAACAATAAGTCTTAGTAGGGGTTCAAGGATCGGATTTGCATAAGTAATTTGACTAGGACATTACAGTGGCATCAAAGATGGTCTTCTTGCCAACTTGTGATTCAGAGATAAGTTTTGCATGTTGAGATTTTATGTAGCATAGTGACAAAGCAAGCAAATATCAACTAAGGGAGATTAAGAAAGCAAAGCCAATCTGCAGAGATTCCAGAGATGATATCTCCTCCTACAGAATCTGTTGCAAAGCATAATGGTATGTTTGAAAGAGAAAGGAGAACAAATATGGAGGACAATCCTAATGGCCAATCCAAAAGGAAGTTTGATTTGATGTTGGGTATAATGGCATAATTGCTCTGCAAGATGGATAATCATATGAACGGGCCTAGACAATAGATTGGTGAAGGGAGCACTTCTAGAGCCAATAATCATGATGCCACTTAGAGCAACAACCAAAAGGCTGTCCTTGTTTTAGCTACAAGACCTACCCACACTACCTTTCTTACTAAGGCAATAGAGGTTTTGGAAGTCGAAGCCCAAAACTCATTGATTGATGATATTAGAGTTCGTCATGTAGAGTGTAGAGCTCTTCCAAAGGAGATTCAAAGTGATATGTCACTCACCAATTTCATGAACTTGAAAAAGGCCCACAATAGCCTTAGACCTGATTTTAGACTACAAATTTTTCAAAGAGATATGCAACAAGCTCCGAGGAAGTTGACTCTCTCTCTCCCTGTGATAGATCTAATAGGTGCATAGCTCATGCGTGGGTACAAACCTTGATACATACCTATCTCTCAGATCTATGATGGAAGATGAGGCAATCAAGTTTGCTACCTTGCATTTGGAGAGTACTACACATGAGTGGTGGTGCCACGGACTGATCACCCAAGGTCACAGATCCATCACCTCATATAATGAATTTTGCAAACTACTAATTGAGAGTTTTGATCGGAAGGATCATGAAGTTTACTTCAAAGATTTGACTCAGCTCAAGTAGTGTGGTTCGATGGAGAATTATGTAATAGTGTTTTAGAAGTTGTTTGTAATGGTGCCAAACATCACGGAGAGAAAATTGACAACGCTCTTCATCAAAAGTTTAACTAAGTCTCTCAAGGGATTGGTCAAAGCTTTTGAACCATCTACCTGTTGGTGTACGTTTTATCATCCACCGAACACACAGAATAAAATGTCCAAAGACACTCTATCCTCTCTTGAAAAACCACCGCATATGTTAAGATTGCGAGAAAATCATATGGCGATTCCAAGGTTTCTTTAGTCGGGTCTCGACGTGTGGATAAGCTCAATGGTCGTTGTGATAATGCTGGTAATAAACAAGGGGACTTACGTAGAAAGTCTGCACAAGCTAGGGACTTAGGAAATTTATCTTTAAAGGCTCTCAATTAGGACTTTCAATTGTGGATCTCAAAAAAATGGCAAAAAGAATAGGGTTTAGGAGAGTCTAGTCTAAGCCTAAGAACTCAAGAGACAGTAAGGACTCGGTGAAGAGAAATAAACCACACTTTGTTTCGCCTCCTGCAGGACAACATACGCAAAATGGGTGCAATCTTCAAGGGGTTTGTGAGAATAATTTTCACACCTCGAATGAGGTTGAAGTTAAGCTTCCACGTTTAAGAGCTCAGGCTAACTTTACAAATCGAATGCAAATCATCCATTCGAAAAAAGTATGAGCTACACTTCACCATCGAATCAATACGATCAATCTCTCATTCAATTAACAACTTTTCAAAGCAAATTCTACCTAATCTAACTTTAACTCTAATCTATGGCGGAAGGCAATATGTAACCTCGCTTACTATTCAACAATAAGAAGTGATTCAAGGCAAATCATGCTCAAGAGCTTTTATCATTCAAAATAGTCTCAATGCGACAATATACATAATCTGTCTCCACACAAAATGAAAATGAGAGAGCACTAGTTTATATAGAGCTCCAAAAATGAAATGAAGGGCCGAGATTAAAACAAGATCAACGGCCGAGATTATTACAACCAAACCCTAATTAGGGTTTCCCAAAATAACAAGAGTTAATCATCAGAAAACTATCAGAAAAGTGGCAGTTCCAGCTATAATCAAGGAGAGGCGTCCTTATCCATTTGAGTGGCATTGTGCTTGGCGAATCTGGACACTACTGCAATGACCTCGTCCATCGTGACAGGCGGCAGCATGCTGATCCGGAATTCAAGTCCGTCCAACTTCTCAGCACATCTAGCAAAAGTACCTTCCCAATCTGCCTCCTGCTTCTCAAAATCCTTTCGAATGGACGAGAGTCTTGCCACTCTCGCAAAGTCTTGTTTCAAGAAAGGTCCAGTGTTCGAGAAGAAAGTTTCTTGAACCTTATGCTTCAATCTCTCCAACTGCATGTCATTCTCCCGGATGACTTCACGGTCGAACACATCAGTAGTTATCATGCAAATCTTCTCCTGGATTTTCCTGACCTGTTCTTCAATTCCAAGTCCATCGACTCTTGCCTTCTCCAAGACTTCTTCTCGTATTGTCACTGCCCAAAACCAGTGATGAAAATCATATGCTGCCCCTGCAGCAATCACCTTTTTATCAACTAACTCCTCCCTCAGAGTGCTCTTCAAAACTCTAAGGCTTGGAATAAGCCTTTCTTGCATATCCGGGACACCTTCCCATGTTTCTGCCATATCCATCAATCTGGAAAGAAATGAAGAGGTTCGCCCATAAGCCAGTGCCAACTTTTCTATGAACAAGGCCGCTTCCATGCCTTCACTTGCCATCCAGTCTTGTGCTTCCCTGGCCATCACCATTCCGTGCTCGACTTCCCTAGTCACCTCCTGTGATGAATTGAGGAGAGGAGGAACGGTCGCATTGCCCTGATCAAGCGGCTGGGTCAAATGCTGTATATATTCTTTGAGACGTTTGACCTCCTTTATATACTATTTCTTCTTGGTCACTTCCTTTTCCAGTCTCGCTTTAATGGTCGAGACGGAATTATCTAACTCTTCTACTTCCTGACCTCTCGAGGTCGGACCAAGGTCAACAGTGGTTATTGCATACTCTTGTGGAGTGATTTCGTCCTGTGGCTTGTCCACTGTAGGCACTGCAATGTGCACGGAACGGTTGCCTGTCTCGTCCCTCTGAATGGTGGAGAACTTCTTGGCGGGCTTCTTGACTGCAACCTGCTCTAATCTAGCCAAGAAATCGGCAGTATCATCTTCTTCTTCTTGTTGAGCCTCAGCAGGCACCTGGATCTTCATCCTTTCCAACAGCCAGTCTGGAATGGTCGATTGTTCAATGCCATCCTCTACTTGAACTTCCTCCTCATTCGGAGCATCCACTATCCCTCTGAGGGCAGAAATCATTCCTTCCTCTAAGGCATTATCCTGAGCTTCTACATCATTATCTAAACCTAAAATTTATGTGCCTGTTGGTGACGCAGGCTCTTCATCATCTAGTTGAATAGGCTCATCATTTACTTCCTGAGCTGCAAGAGGTTCAAGCATTTCCACCAAGGAGTCGTCTATATTGGCCACAAACTGGTCAATGTTCCTGGATGCTGCTGACCGAGAAGGCTCTCCTTTATGCCTCTTAGAAACAGGCTCTGCACTTGGCATTATTTCTTTTCTTTTCTCTCCAATCCCGACCAAGTCTTGATGGGATGCACCAGCATTAGAGGAATATGATTCTGATTCGCTCAACAGATCATATGTGAGCGTGACTCCTTTCTGTCTTAATTCCTGAACATGATAATCGACCCACCACTGAGAATATTTCGTCACTGGCCTCATCAGGGTGGCTAGGTCTGCGTGCTCTGGCTCTGACCATTTTACTGGAGGGAGAGGTCGGCTTTCCTCAAAGCGAGGCTGGACGTGGTTTCCATCATCTTGGAGCTGATCAGGCACTCGACAGAACTCAATTGTTCTCATGAAATCCAAGGACATCCTGGACCACATCTTCCGTCTGACCTCATATTCATCCGCAGCATTTGCCCAGAAATCCTCCAATTCCATCCTGTGCTTATATTTTCTCCCTTCCACTGTCCGGATATTATGATGTGGGTCATAATTGACCCTGGACTTGTATGCCGTGAAAGGATACCATTGGATCTCTAGTCTTGCACTTTCAGCTGCCTGTGCGGATGGACAGTACTCTAGCATGTTCCCGATGAAGAATGGGAATGTGACGGACGCCTTCTTGGTCGGCCTCTGAATATTCTGGTACTCTTCTAATTGTCTTAAAACCTCGAGCAATATCATCCGATTAGTCGGATAGATAGGCAATTTATAGGGATTTCCAGTAAATCCCTGGATCCTGATATATGTGAATTTAGGGAACTGGATGAACCAAGACCCATATTTGCTGATAAGACTTTTTGCTTCATGGCTCAGCCTTTGGTGCACTCCTCCTTGAAGCTTTCTGGTGATATGCATTAGGAATGCATCATGCACCCTCCTGAAGTGAGTCTTCTCCTTCAACTGGAGCTGAGGATAGCAGTCGTAAGGCTTGAGCTCGTTCTCCCCGTTGCCAATTTTGCCTTTGCAGATCAATCCTGGATATTTGTATGATCTGGCCAACAGGTATATCACATATGAACTCATGTGAAAAGACTTGGTCTCTTCAAGGTTGATCAGTTGCTCATGGAGGTTGTCACTTATCATCCGTGACCAGTTGAACATTTTGACTCCGGAGGTGATCTCGTCGATGAAATAGTACATCCAACTCTCAAAGAAGGCGCCTTGCGGATTGCCAGCTATTCTGTTAAGCATCAGCACAATATCTCTGAAATCCTCCTTGAAATCCGTGCGGCGAGGTCTCTTAGGCAACTTCTTGATTGACGGCTTTGGCTTGTCCATCCAAACCTTGTTGACTGTTGTGGCGCACAAATCTGACTTGCTGTCATATAGCATTTTGGCTTCTTCTTTGGTCTTATAGACCGTTCTTGAATGTTCAGGGATGCCAAAGGTCTCCTGAATTGCAACTTCGTTCAGGTGTGCCAAGATCCTTCCGTCAGGGGCGATAATCTGTCTTTTCTGGGCATCATAATGGCGAGCACATTCTACCATTAACTCTGCACAATCCATTGCCGGAGGGAATCCAGCTGCTTGGAATATCCCGTTTCTGACCATTCTTCTGGCTATTGCCGTGGGAAGTCCCTTCTGACCGTATACTCTTTTCTTGAATTCGTCAAAATCCACATGTCTGAGGTCAGTATCCACGACATTCTTCCACTTTGAGATGACCTTAGTCTCCTTCTGAGCACCCTTGTTGGCGAACTTCATTTTCAGCTTCCTGGATAATACTCCTGCCGTGTCCGTCAACCTGCAGTCATAATATTAACATTAATAAAAAGACTTTTAAAATTATTTAAACCTCGTGCCTTGGATTTGAGAATTTGACTTTCAGCTGTTCAGATAATTAATTTGCTGCGAAAAAGCAAGCTGAAAGTGACTTGAATGGACTTGAAAATTTTGCCAGAGCTTCGTCAAGATGACAGTACATGAAAAGATAGCAAATTTAATTGACCAATTACCAAACCTCAGTGAAGGAACGTTAAATGCAAATCAGATTTAAAAATCTGATTTTTTTGAAAAGTGTGCCCCTCTTCAAGAAGAATTCAGCTTTGAATAAATCTTTTTTTCTTTTCCTGCGAAAAATTCCTCAGCATAACACTGCTTCTCTCTCTGGGAACATTAGACTTTGCTTATGGACGACTTAATTGCCTGACAATTTCGAGAAAGAATAAATTTCTCTTCAGCTGTGTGTGAAAAAATGAGTTGCTGAAACTCATTATAATGCTGAGAGATTGAATTCGATTTAGCAACTGCCGTAATCTTTCTCGATCTCGATTTGTTTTTATTTTCCAAACAAGCAACTTTCCTTTTATCCTCCGACAAGGATCAGTCTCGAACTTATCTGGACAAATCTTACTGATCTTCAAAAATTCGATTTTTCTTTATTTAATGTTTATTTTTTTGATTTTTTCAACTTTTTAAATAAAACATTAAATAATTTAATTAAATTCATGGTGAATCTAATTTTCTTTTTTGTCGGATTTCATCTCCGCCTGGCGTGCTTTATTTTCTTCCGATTCGTGTCTGGCAATTTTGATTTTGTCCAAGGCATTTCAAATTTCCAAATAGTTGAAGATTAATTATTAAAATATTAAAAATATTTTAATTAATTCCAACCCGTTCGTCTTGGACCCATGGCTATCTCGATCTTCCTTCCATTTTTCTTGGCTGAGAGTTTATTTTCCGATTTCGTCCTTAATTTTGTCTAGCCAAACCAAATCTTAAGCCATTCTGTCGAGAATTTCATTGCCAGATCCCTATTTTTCTTTGCCGAGGCGAGATTTTAAGCTTATTTTGCTCTGCCAAAGTCAAATACTTCCTTGCTCAGTCGAATTTTTCTAGGAAAAATCCTTGTCCGAATATCTTCGTTAGGCGAATTTCCTTGATGTCTGACATATTCTTCCTCCTTCTGGCCAAGGACGATCCTTCCTTTCTCCCTGCCTTGCACATTTTTCTTGGGTCAAAGTTGACAATCTCTCGACATTTTCTCCATACTTAGGCAAATTTTGTTTCTTTTCCTTCATCGAGTTGGGCACATTCCGTTTTATTCTTTGCCATATCCTGATAATCTTTAGCACATGTCCTTTCAATCTTGGCATTTGTCCTCTCGAAAGTGTCACAATACTTTGGCCAATGTCTTCATTTTTCATCCTTTTAGCCTCTGTACTTAGGCAAATATTCGAACCTCTTCTTAGACTTGGCATTAACACTTAGCCAAAAATCTTGTCATCTTAGGCGGACTTCCTTGACATTTTGGACGAAGATCATGGATGTCATTGATACTTTGTTAGCTCCTTCCTTGTATATGGCGGACTTTGTAGATCTTTTGGACGGACACCATGGATGTCCCTCTTTCCTAGGGCGTACTTCCTCAACTTCTTAGCACTTATTCTCATCATTTTATCCCTTTGGAAAGGATTTTCTACCCTTTTAGGCCCTCATACTTAACCAGATTTCAAAATTCTCCCTAGCTGGGCGCCAACACTTAGCAAATATGTTGATTTTTCCTTACTTTCATGCCTAGGCGGACTTTCAATAGCCTTCAGCCAAGTCCCACCTTTTAAGGGCGGACTTCCTTAGTATTTTGGACGAGTCTTCAAGCATATGGCAGACTTCTAAGGCCTTTTGGACGTCCTTTAGAGTAAATGGCGGACTTTAGAGCATGCAAGGACATGGGTGGCGGACTTCAAAGGGGTCAAGGATGTGCTTCATGATGCAAGGGCGGACTTTGGAGGCTTATAGGATATCCCTCTTTGAAGATGGCGGACTTCCAAGACCTTTAGGATAAGCCTCTTGGCATATGGCGGACTTCATAAGAGTCAAGGATGTGCTGGGGACTTTGAATGACCTTAGGATATGCAACTTTGCTGCTGGCGGATTTCAGAACCTTTTGGCACCTCCTTCTTGTGAATGGCGGACTTTGGAAGGTCTTAGGATGTGCAAGGGCGGACTTCAGATGGTCTTAGGATGTGCCTCCCGCTGCATGGCGGACTTCAAAGCATCCTAGGATGAGCTCCCTCAAGGCTGGCGGACTTCATAAGTCAAGGATGAAGATGAGGACTTTGAAGGTAATTAACACTTCCCTCAAGCGTCACGGACTTTTCAGGTGTTAGGATATCCTCCTTAGCTGCTGGGCGAATTGATGACCTTTCACCTTCACATACCATTTGATTGAACCACAGCAGAACCATGATTTTCAGATCTTCTTGAACTGGTTTTGACTTTTTTGAATGCTTTTTGAATTTTTGCAAATTTTTTCCGTTTTTCAAATTTTTCATTTTGATTTTCTGAGAGTTCTATTGAGTTTTTCGAACTTCTGAGTGTGTTCAGAACTCGGGACCCTTTCTAAAAATAGATACTTTTTCCAAAAATAGAAACTTTCCAAAATAGAAACTTTCTAAAAATAGAAAAAGCAACCCTAAAAAATAGGGAACCTTATTTGGTCCAAAATGCCAAAATGAAAAATCGAAAAAGCAACTTTTCCTAAAAAATAGGAAGTCTCAGAATTGGCCGAATTCACAGTCGATCTTCGTCTCTTGGGCCTTCTGAGCGCTTCCATGACGTCTACGCACTGATTCAAGCATGAATTATTGACTCGGCTCGGGTGACTCTCGGCAAATTGACTTGAAGCTCTTGGCAAAGTGATCTCTCGTAACCATTGCAAGGAGACAGAACCCTAAAAACTAGCAGGCAACTGGGGGTCCCCATTAGCGATGGGGCGATGTGTGAAAAGGGTCACAACACTACCCTACAAGAGGCAATCAAGTGGGGTTTGGCACTAGAGACTTCCATGCCAACGAATAAGTCTCAGACCAAGAATTTTCCATCAACGCTAGACATTAAAGTGAGGAATGAGTTGAGAAGGAAGAAGTTATGCTTCAAGTGCAAGAAGCCTTGGTCACCTGGACATAGATTTCTTGGGAAAGGATAGTTGTATTACCTTGAGGTAAGGTCTAATGATGAATCTTGGACTGTTGAACTCGAACCACAAAGTGAAGAAGAACCTGAATTAGAGACTAGAGAAGAAGAAGCCAAATCAAAAGAGGAAGGAGACATTTCAGGAGGCACTCTTGCTACACTCTTTGGTACTCCAAGGTACAATCCCTTTCACATTTATGGGGTTTTGCGAGGTCAAAGGGTGATTGTGCTCATTGACACCAATGCTACCAATAATTTCATAGATGAGGAACTAGTAGCAAAGCAAGGTCTCAAAACAGAGGATTTCAAAGGGTTCAATGTAATGGTGGCTGATTTATTCATATCCAATTCACTAGAAAGATCTTGATTGAATTTTAATCTAGGAGGATATGATATGAAAGATGGTTTATATGTTGACAACATAGGAGACATGGGTATGGTCTTATGTATCCAATGGCTGCACTCTTTAGGTGAGATCACACAAAACTTCCAAACCATGGAACTATAATTTCAATCAGAAGGGAAAGAAGTGACACTTCAAGGAATGACAAATAGAGCACCAAAGATTGTATTTGTTAAAAGAATGGAGAGGATTTTTTGTCATGGGCATGCAATGTGGGCAGTTCAATGTTTTGTTACTATGATAAAACCCACTTGGTAAGAAAGTGTATCATATGGATGTACGGAATATCTTGGACAAGCACAATAAGGTCTTCAACACATTCTCCCAAGGAGAGTACCAGACAAAGGCTTTGAGCATGTCATTGAGCTAGACGACAGTGCTAAGCCCATTGTCAATACTCCCTATGGCCATCCCTAGAGGCATAAGGAGGAGATCAAAAAGGAAATAAAGGAACTATCAAATATGGAGCACATCCAACCCAGCTCAAGTCCCTTTACTTCATCTGTAGTTTTAATGAAGAAGAAAGATGGTAAAATGTGGATGTGCATTGACTATAGAGCATTGAATAAGAAGACTATCAAAAATTGATGCCAAATCCCCAAAATCAATGAATTGATTGGTGAGCTTCATAGAGTAGTCTACTTTTCAAAAATAGATCTCAAATCAGGCTACCATCAGATCCAAGCCCGAGAAGACATACACAAGATGGATTTTCGATGTCATTATAGGCATTATGAATTTTTGGTGATGTCATTCGGTTTGATAAACGCCCCAACAACCTTCCAATCATGCATGAATCAAATTTTCTACAAGCAATTGAGGAAGTTCATCCTTGTCTTCTTTGATGACATTCTAATCTACTACAGGATGTGGGAGGAGCACCTTTGGCATATTGGTCGGGTGCTCAGAATTTTGGAGGCACAAACTCTATTTGCAAGTTTGCCATGACATAGATCTTGTATTTCGGGTGCATCATTAGCACTTCCAGGTGATTTGGGACTATCTTCCTCTAAATACCTTGACACGATTGTGAGGATTCTTTGGTCATTGCAACTACTATAGATTTGTGAAGGGGTTCCCTTAGCTGATCATGCCCTTAATTGATCTAGCAAAGAAGGGACATTTTGCATGGAATGAGGCTGCATAGCGAGCATTTGAAAAATTGAAAGAAGTTATGAGCTTGTGCCCCATGTTTCCTATTTCAGATTTCACCCTTTCATTCGCTTTGGTATGTGATGCATCAAGAGAAGGAATTGGAGCTGTACTTATGCAGAAGAAGCACCTGATTGCATTCACGAGTTGAAAAATCATGGAGGTGGAAAGGTGATTCTCCATATATGATAAGGAAATGCTTGCCATCATGCATGCATTAATCAAATTTTGGCAGTACTTGGTGGGTGACTTATTTGTGGTCGAGACAAATCACAACACCTTGAGGTATTTTTTCAATCAGAAGGATCTGAATGAGCTGCAGCAAAAGTGGGTGAGAAAACTCCAAGCATATAACTTTGACATCGAATATGTTAAAGGAAAGAAAAAATATTGTTGCTTATGCTTTATCTAGAAGGCTAAATGTCATGCCCCCCGATTGCAGCCTACACAGAAATTAGATATAATTGTTGACTAAGGAGATCGCAGCCTTAACAGAAATTAAGGGCAATCGCTGACCAAGGATACTTCAAAAGGTTCAATAGAATTAACTAATAAAAATATTAAATGCAGTGATTCCATATTAATAATTAAAAGATTTTTGAGGGCAGCACTTGGGAATAAATTAAAACAACATTAAGTGTAAACAAAAAGTCATAACCTTTGGAAAGGAGATCTCTATTCCAAAGGATGCATCATTTCATGAAGATATGAATCTATAAAAGGGAGTTCATTTTCTTGGGAGGTGGCATCAATCAAGTGGATTGGAAAAAGGAAAATAAAAAATTGGAATATAAGAGATCTATTGGAAATAAATATTATTTTTAGCAAGAATAGTATTGGGAAGTAAGTTTAAAATATAAATTAGGAACAACTATGTATGTATGTATGTATGTATGTATATATTATGTATATGTATATATACATATACATATATCTATACTATACATATATGTATATGTATACGTATATGTGTGTGTGTGTATATGTATATATATATATATATATATATATTATAATTGCATAATGAAATGATATTTGATTAGCAATTAATATAATAAGATTCCTTTAGCAATCTATTTTGAATTTATAGAAGTGTTTACAAATAGGGAGGTCGATCAACCTTCCGGGCTCACGAGATAGGAAGTACCGGGTTTCCCTTCATCAAGTACACCACCCTCGAGATGCAACGTTTGTGGGGCCGGGAGGCATATGAGTGCTCCCAGGCTTGTTGAGGGAAGCAATCTGCATGCATCTTATCAAGCACACCACCCTTATGATGTAGCACTTGTGGGATGGGAGGCAAATGAGTGCTCCTGGGATTGATCGAGGATGGAGCACCTCCAAGGTGGACTGAGGGATGGAGTGGACCTAAGATCTTGCCACGTTCGTGGGCCGAGAGGCGAATGAGTGCTCCTGGGCTTGAGGGACTTCTCAAGTACGCCACCCTCAAGATGGAGCGCTTGTGGACCAAGAGACGTATGAGTGCTCCTGGGCTTGAGGGTCTTCTCAAGTACGCCACCCCAAGATGGATGGACAAGTATCCACCCATGCTCTCACAATACAAGGACAACCATCCTTGAGATTGCGGTTTGCAAACATTTCTAGAAATTTCCTAATATGATTATAGGAATATGCTTTGGAATAACTATTAATGATGTTAAAATATTTTGAATCCAAATGTTAATGATGCTAAGAACTAGAGATTTAACTATTATGATGTCTTAGCTATGATGTATTGCTCTCAATATTACAATATTTTATGTGTTAATCTGAATATAACCATAAAGTTTATACTTGTTATTACTAATATCAGGTTTTAGTGATTATTATTGTTTTGCAGGCCTAAATTTATCAATATCCCAAAAGGGGACATTACAATTGGTATTAGAGATTTGATCCTGCTAGCCTAAGGATCAAAAAAATAAGTATATACTTTGGAGTTTCAGACCAAGCCTATGAGACCTACATGTTCTTCCGATCACAAGTTATTAGCTTGTAAGATTCCCAATGAAGGGACAATCAATCATTCTCTAACAATTCAATAGAGTTAATGACAAAATTTAATGATATAACTTGACTTTCATTTCTCAAATAGAAATCCATAGGTGGCCATCACTAGTTCTCATGGGAACTTAGGCATAACTAAGATACAAAGATGGATTTAGAATTATTTCCCCATTATCTTACTTCCAAATATCAAGATATAAGTGCACAAAGATATCATCTTGACCTAGGACTATCAATCTCTTAAAAAGCCAACCAATTAAAATCCACAAAGTCATGATTGTGTTCCTAAACACGGAGCAGGCCATTTTGAATCTTCGATGAATCTAATGCTCCCATAGCTATTACCCAATTTTCACCTACGAGCTCAATCAGTTGGGCAATCTATGTTTCAGAGGTTCATTAGGGCCAAACGGAGACATTTACATCAAGGGTTAGGTCCTTATCTGGTACTATCTCACAGGGAAGTCTATTGGAAGCCTCGCCTCAGTCAGATTTGGCATAAAATCCATCAGAGAAGAAAGTCGGCAAGACCCTCCTGCTGTCTTGCCGACTAGCAGTGCGTCCTATTTGGTTGAATAAACCAATCGCCAAGAGTCTTCATGTATCTCTCCGCTTGTAAAGGGTCATGCCGACAGTTGTTCATCGGGGAGCTCTCAACATAGGGTCTTGTCGCCCGCTGTGAGGTCTTCCCGACCAGCAGGAGTCACACCGACAGTTATTCACCAAGTTGGCGCCAGGGGAGACGGTTTGCTTTCGGCAAGAGGTCTCGGCGATCATGTAGAGTCTCGCCGAAGGGGGTTTCGCCGTTGGCATAAGGTTTTTCCTTCGGCATGAAGTCCCGGCGACTAACAGGGGGTCTCACCGATAGCGAGCTCGCCGAAGGATGTTGCCTTCGGCAAAAGGTCTCGCCGACCAAGACGGGGTCTCGGCGAAATGAAGCGAGCTCGGGCAAAGAGGAGGAGTTCGCTATGAAGTCCCGGCGACTAACGAGTGGTCTTGGCGAAAGGCGATGTCAGTGGGGAGACAGGAAGGAGCTCGGAAAGAGGTCTCGCCAACCGTTGGTGATCTCCCCGAAATGAAATGAGTTCGCAGAGGGGAAGCATTTTTGGCAAAAAATCTCGCCGACATAGCAATGTCTCCCCGACAAATGAAGGAGCTCGGGGAGAATGAGGGAACTCGCCGTGACGTCTCGCCAACACAAGGATGTCTCCCCGAAATAAGGTGAGCTCTCGGCGAAGTAAAGCAAGCTCGCCAAGAGAGCTTAACATCGGCATGAAGTTTGGCCAAAGGGGCAAAATCTTGCCAAAAGAATGGAGCCCTCAGCGAGATGAGGAGCTCGGTGAAAGGTCCTGGCGACTAACGAGGGTCTCGGCGAAGAGAGATGTCAACGGGGGAAAAGGAGGGACTTCGTTGTAACATCCCAGCGGCTGGTATGATGTCTCCCCGACAGGAAAGATTGGTGCCTTTGGTATGAGTTGGTGGTCTTGGCAAAAGGTCTCATCGACCAAATAAAGTCTCCCCGATTGAGGTAGAGGGAGCTCGATAGGAGTTTTCGCCGAAGCAAGGTGGCTTCGGCGAGAGGCCACCCCGACAGTAAAGGGTCTTGCCGAAATGAAATGAACTCGCCAAAGGATCTTTCCTTCGGCATAATGTCTTTCCGATCAACCGTAGTCTGGCCGAAGGAATGAAGCTCCGACCGAAGGGTTTTTTGGGCTCGCCAAGATGTCTCGGCAAAAGCATGAGGTCTTGCCGAAGAATGAGGAGTCTCGGTGTAGTGTTTTGCCTTCGGTAAGAGGTCTCACCGACACGCGGGTGTCTTGCCGACAGAGGAGCTTAGCGGTATGACCCCTGAAGGCTCGCCAAGAGGTCTTCCCGGCTTACCAATGTATCACTGAAAGAAATGTAGAGCTTGAGTAGAGCAGAATGCGTTCGGGGTGACATCAATAAGCTCTTGCCGATATGGTTCCTAATGTTAAGCCCGGGGAGACTCTGAGAGGAAGTCTTACACTCGGTAGGATGTCTTCCCGACAGGAGGAAGGTCTCGGCGACATCTTGTGCAACGGTATAACTCACAATGATCGGTATGATATCCTGTCGACTAAAGGAGCTCTTGCCGAATGCGGATGGCTAGGCAATGAGATGGCGAACATCGGTATGACTCCTGAGGGCTCGCCATGTTGTCTGGCCGAAAATGATTGTTTTGTCGATGCTATTCTGTGATATCGATATGACTTTTGTAACTCGCTATGTGGTCTTGTCGATCATCATGCGTTATGTCGATAGCTGCAGAGGGGCGAAATTGCATCGGTGAGACACTTCTAGTGTCTCACCGAGATGCGATTCTAATGAGGAGCTTTTGACCGCCTGAAGTAGCTTGTGTGGCATCTGTTCGACCAATCCGGGGGAGCTACAGGCGGACCGTTGGCAGCTTGACCGGTGCCAAGAAGATCATCAAGGGGAACACGACGTGGATCTTCCCTGAGCTCAGAAGCATTCAAAGAAGCTCGGTAAGGAGGTTCGAAGGTGGACACAGGGGGACCAAAAGTAAATGCTATGGTTGCAGAAAAATCTGAAGACTTCTCCTAGGGCGATCTTTCACACCGACATGGCCACGGGGATGCAGCATTAACTTCCTTCAAAAGATCTAAGGGGAGATTTTTCCTGAAGTCAGATATTTTTGTAAGCCCTAGGGGCCGATATCTTTTGTATATATGGCATTTTTTGCCTTTTTTTGTAATCAATTCGAACTTGGTATTTTTCTGCTTCTATAACTTGTAGAGTTCTTTGCAGAAGAGAGGCTATGTTTTGTAGCTCATGACAGACATGTATATCAGTGTTCACCATTGAAATCAATGAGTATGAGTATTTTACCTTTTCAATCTCTCTATTAAATCATGTGCATTCGTATAATTGATGAAATTGCTTGTGAAACTGTATGATTCCTTGTGGTTATGTCTTATTTCAGCACCTTTCTGTAGAGCAATATGTATTTTTGTAGGTTGTGAGATGTGTTATAGTGCAGTATTCTCTAGTTGTGAAGTTGTTTCTTCGTTCTAAGGGTGTAGCCATATGAACCTTTTCATGAAATGTTTATGCAGAAAACGTATGTGATTGAGTTGTGTAAGACAATACTTTTGTCATTGACTGAAATTGTGTGTCTAAGCTGTGTTATACATCCCACGAACAAATTTGGTGTATCACCATAGGAATAGTTTCTAATTTATGTATTCTTTCTCCCTTTACCTCACAAAGATTAGTAGCTTAGGTGATAGCACAAAGGAAGCCGGCCTTCTCTGGAGGTTCATTTCAACTCTAGGTGACCCATAGCCTTGAAATGATCCCATGTTTCTCTAGAAAGCTCAGTTTTCATAACTCTGCATAGGGTGCAATTTCTAGGTGACAACAATAGCAACCAACAGAATTTGAGTAAAGACAGCCAAAGGATTTGGACAACACCTCATAAATAGTGCTTGACATATTTGGCAGTTCTTGAGCAACTTTATTCTTACAATCGTACAGGAGATATCAAAACAAGTGAGATAATTACACCCAAACTTCAACTAATTGACAACAGCTAAGCTCTCTAATCAAACTTGAGTAACTCATTAGTGATTACAATCAATAGTAGCCTCAAATTCTAGTCGGGTGGATTTAGGAAGAAAGAATTGTAGGGCTGCAAGATGTCTTATGTTTCTTCTCTCTAGGGATGAGAGAAAACTTGTCTTAAATTATGAACCTTGCCAGTTACCAACTCTTGGTTTTGTTATTGAGAGTTATTGAAAAATAGTGTATGAGCCAAAAGGAAATTGGACAATAAATTGTCCTCATACTTTAGAGGATAGTATTAAGCTTATTGATAGTCAAGTTGAGGAAAATACATAACAAGTACTCTCCAAGGACATAGAGTCGAACATAACCAAGAGATCATCACTAGGTGTAGAGTTTTCAATTCTTAATTATATCAAAGTATTGCAACAAAAACTAATTACATCACAAAAAGGAGCAATGTCTAAAAATTACAACTCTATGAGGATGATTTGGGATCTTGGTAACTTCAGGGGTATCCTAGAGGAAATTGCTTGTGGACAAGCAATATTGGGAAGGGCTGACTGTCGTGCCCTCCGATTGCAACCAACATAGGAATTAGTTATAATTGTTGACTAAGGAGATCGCAGCCTTTACAGAAATTAAGGGTAATCACTGACCAAGGAGACTTCAAAAGGTTCAGTAGAATTAACTAATGAAAATATTAAATGAAGTGATTCCATATTAATAATTAAAAGAATTTTGAATAGAGAGGGCAAAAAATAACATTTTGATATATTTTTCAAAGAATATTAGAAGCAGACAGGGTCCATAGGGTCGGTTCAATGATAGCGATGGTTGGGGATGTGCTTGCCTACGGCCTGTGAGGGCTCGGGCTGCATGTCGTTGTCTTTCTTTGCATGCCAGTGTTTTTCCTTGGATCGTTTATGTCTCTTTGTGCTTATTCACGTAGGGGGGTCATCGATGCGTTTTGGAGGGTGTTGTCTTTGCTTTGCTTCCTTCAAGGTTTTTGTTGCTTGCAATCTTGGTTCGACCTCTTGTTTCTTGCATGCTAGGGTCTGTCTCTTTGCCCAGGGTCTTCTTTTATGTGGTGTGTGGGATCTCTTTGTTGTTTGAGTGGAGCTGTTGTGGCCTTGTTGGGCACCGAGGGTGGTGTTTTCCTATCTCTCATAGTTTCTACCACTTGTTGCTAGTTGGTGCATCAACGTTATCTTTTTTGGTGCGGACTTGTTTCTCTTGGTGCATCGGTTGTCTTGCCCAGCAGTGAGTTTGGTGTGTTGGGCCGGGTGTTGTTTGAGTCGAGCTGCTGTGGCCTTGTTGGGCACCGAGGGTGGTGTTTTACTATCTCTTGTAGTTTCTACCACTTGCTGCTGGTTGGTGCATCGACATTACCTTTTTTGGTGTGGACTTGTTTCTCTTGGTGCATCAGTTGTCTCGCCCAGCAGTGATTTTGGTGTGTTGGGTCGGGAGTTGGTTGTGGCCTCTTGTGTCGTTCGTGGTGCTCGTTTGTTTCTCCTGTAGTCTATCTTGCATGCATACCTGTCTTGGGGCTTGAAGCGTCCAGGTTTTTGTGTGGGGTGATCCTTGGCTAGGGTTTGTGGAGGGAGTTTTTATGGCTACAAATGCTCCTTTGGATGAGGTGACGGGGGATGCTGCGATGGGGGAGACTGGTGATGCGACTCAAATTTCGTCCTCCCCTGGAGTGGGTTTGACTAGAAGTGGTACTATTAAATTGCAGAAGATAAATGGCTGCTTGGAGAGGGCTCAAGCTCGACTGAGGTTGGTGATTCAATCGGAGGCAGTGGTTGATGATCTAGAATATTACAACAAGCATGTTTTGATCTGCAAGTTTATGGGGATGAGGATTTCTCTTCCTTTCCTTGATCCTTGGATCCGTAAGACATGGAATCCGGAGGGTGACTTTGATATTCTGATGGCTACAAATAACTTTTTTTTGGTGGATTTCTCATGTATTTCTGATCAGAACAAGGCATTTGAAGGTGGGCCATATTTTTATAATCAAG
Source organism: Sequoia sempervirens (assembly GCA_007258455.2). Classification (NCBI taxonomy): domain Eukaryota; kingdom Viridiplantae; phylum Streptophyta; class Pinopsida; order Cupressales; family Cupressaceae; genus Sequoia; species Sequoia sempervirens. The sequence goes on along the minus strand of VDFB02035730.1, from coordinate 137,836 downwards.
TAGGCCTATTCATAAAACCATGGCATGTTGGCTTTAATTCGGCAGAAGAGCTGCCGTCCAAAGTTCCAGTTTGGGTTCGCCTTCCTCGACTGCCGCTTGAATGTTGGAGAAGTGACATATTGCAGTCGATTGCTAGGTTGTTGGGAAAGCCTATTGGCCCTTCTCAGCACACTTTGGAGAAGCAGATTTTTTCTTATGTGTGTATGTGTTGAGATTGATTTGAGTCAACCCTTGTCAAATTCTATTGATTTGACTGTTGGTTCTTGCTCCTGGACTTAGCCTTTGGATTATAAGACGTTGCCTTTCCAGTATCAGCTATGTCATGAGTATGGTCATGATAGGGAGTGGGGTTGGAGGAATCAATCACAGATTCCTGCTCTAGGCCTTTCCTTGTAAGACCTCTTTGGTGTTTTACTTCACCAATCTAACCTATAGGTCCCCACTCATGACTAGGTGCCCCTAGTTTGTCTGCCCAACCCCTCTTCCATCAACAAGCTTCCCTTCTACCAAGCCAACCTTGGTGCTGCACCATATACTCTCCATTGGCCCTTACTCTCCCTTAAAGAACAAATTCTCTCCACACTTAACTTGATTCTTGCAGGGGTGTGTAGATGTTGTAATAGCTCCAAAATGATCAAACTAGGGTTCCTATTCCAACACAAGACTCCGACTAACCATCGCTTTCTTAAAGTCCCCTCCTAGGGTTAAAAAGGCTACAAGCCTAAAGCCCCCAATTAGGCCTCTTCACAGAGAAAAATGCAATTTTCTTCAAAACCCACCAAAGGACCTGGATTTTTCATTTGGGGTTTGTGATTCCCATACCCACACCTTAAAGATTCTTGAGGTTTTGAGCCTGTACAGGCCGTACACAGCTCAAACACAAAAATGGTTAAAAACCTAGGGTTTCCTAACTTTTCTGGCTGATTTTGGACTGTCAAAAAGTTCTCACTCCAAATGAATTGGTGGAGCCTCCCCCTGATCACCATGCAATGCCAAGACCTCCAACAAAATTCTCCAAAAAGAATTTCTCCAAGATCTCAATTCCCCTGCAAGATATGAGACTTTTTCTCACTGTTTTCCCTAGCCGGACCTGCACTGGCTCGCCTAGGGCATCATCTTGCTAGCAACTCCTGCAACCACACAACTCCTAAATTCTACCATATGTACAGGCATGGAGTCTAGGCACATTTCCCAAAAGGCCGTACAATTTGTACAGTGGGAAGGTGCTCTAAACCTCCATTTTCTCAAAACTGCCTGTTCAGGCCAGCAACAGGCTGATTTCAAATTAATTACAAACAACGATGAAAAATGAATTCACAAAGCTAAAAAATGACTCACAAAGCTTGTAAACAACCTATACTACATCCTACAACTCTAACAGTAGCAAATTCAATCCATTTTAGCACTGTTCTTGAGCAAAAACCAGTAAAAATGACAAAAACACTGTTTTTCTTCAACTTCCAACAAAACAGTCCGTACAAATGAACTTCCAACCTTACACAAAGGTCGAGGCAACCTTTATATATGCTTCCCAAACAGTTATTCATCAAATGGGCACCTTTTGGCCGCTCAAACTCAAAAAGAGCCTTATTTTGCAAAAATTGTCAACAATTGCAAAAATTGCCAAACTTCAACATTAGACTAAAACTTGCTATTCCTCACCTATGGTCAACATGACCTTTATTTGAAAACATAGAAAACAACTAAAATTCCATGAAGGAAAACATCTAAACCATCAATTCACTCTTGAGCTCCTGGTGTTGCCTAGGTGCTCCTGCACCAAGTCACCTCCAACGAAGGTGTCCTCATGCTTCTGGTGTTGTGGGTGCAGGTAATTGGGGCTTCTCAGTCTAATTCAAGGTTGAAGAAGGGTAAAGCTCCCATGCAGGGGGTGGCAGCGGACAAGGATGGCTTTGTTTCGGTCAAGTCTCGTAATCGTGGTCGAGGGAAAAAGAGATCTCTCAAGGATAGGTAGGAGGAGAAAATTTTCAATAGATTTGAGGCTTTGGATGAGTTAGTTCAGGAGGAGGGGTTCCCGGCTGATATGCAGTTGGAAGTTGGCTCCTATGATAAGGAGTTGTCTGATGAGCAGCCTTCGGTGATTTCCAGGAGGGCTTTGACTAGTGATCTAGGTCCACAGATGGATTTGTTTTTGTCTCCTTCAGCTCCAACTCTGAGTGCCAGAGGTGGAGTGATCATGGATTCTGGAGGCTCTTTCGTCATTGGTGGGGTTATATCGGAGGTGCGGAGTGGTTCTAACTCAAGTAAAAACAAGTCTTCCTCCTCTGCCTTAGGTTTGCAGCAATGAACTCTCAAGAAGGGGGTTCCTGAGAAACCTTCTAAAGTTGGTCGCAAGAAGGACCAAGAAAAGGTGAAGCTAGCTGGTGAGACATTGGTTGAGGCTGGTTCGATGAAGACAATTGATGCTCACTTCGCCCAACCTCTGCGATGATTGTGCTTTGTTGGAATGTGAGGGGTTTGAATAGCGTCCCTCGACAAAAGGCTATTCGTGATTTGGTTGGTGTTCATTCTCCGGATGTGGTCTTCCTTCAAGAAACTAAGTTATCAGTTAATTGTATGTTGTGTGTGGCTTTGAAGATTTGGGGTCATGGACAATGTCAATGTGTGGGAGCGCTTGGTAGCTCTAGTGGAGTGGCATGTCTATGGGATCTCGGAAAGTCAGTCCAATTTGGTGGCTCTCCTGCAGGGGTTCGATTTCTTGTGTTGCTTCTCATCTTGAGTCAGGGGAGAGGGTTATTTTCTCTAATATTTATGCTCCGATTGACTTTCAAGGTAAAGCTCGGTTGAGGAATCATGTTAGATATGTGAGGTCTCTAGATCCTTATCTGCCTTGGATATTGGCTGGGGACTTTAATGTTGCCATCTCTTTAGAGGAGAAGCGAGGAGGTAGTGCTCGCCTCGAGCCTTCCTCGGGGCTCTTGCAGGATAATGTGGCTTTTTTGAAGTTGGTTGACATTACGCCAGTTAATGGAGTCTTTACATGGAGTAAAAAGAGAAGTGGAGATGTTGCTATCTCTGAAAGACTGGATAGATTTTGGGTGTCCAATTTTTGGATGGGGGACGGGGGTGATTAGTTCAGAGATACTAGATGGACGGGGCTCTGATCATTGGTCGATTAAGCTTTGTGATGAGTTACCCCAGCATTGTGTTAAGCAGTCTTTTAAGTTCCAACTTATGTGGCTCAGGGATGAGTCTCTTCATGATCTGCTTCCCGACTAGTGGTGTATTGGGAAACTGGCTTTTGGCACTGCTATGTACTCTTTCTCCAAGAGGCTTCAGTATGTTAAGTATAGGTTGAAGCGTTGGAATACACAGCACTTTGGTAATCTATTTCATGCAAAACAGAATGCTCAAGATAGCTTGGCCTTGATCACCAGGCAGATTCGTGACCAAGGCCTCACTAAGGAACTTCGATTGTTAGAGGTTGTTGCAGTGAAGGACGTGGAGGAATGGGAGTTAAGAGAAGAGATCTTTTGGAAACATAAGTCCTAAATTGAGTGGCTCCAAGCTGGTGATCAAAATACTTCTTTCTTTCACAATTTTGTTAAGGATCGGAGACAAGGTAATGTTATTTCTTCTCTTTTGTCGCCGGATGGAGAGATATTATCCTCTTCTACTTCTATTTCTGTTGAATGTGTTCGCTTTTTCTCTGCTTTATTTTTGAAGGACTCACCTCCTGCTGAAGAGGATGAAGCTAGGATCCTGGATTGTATTCCACAATTGGTCTCTAATGAAATGAATGAATCTTTGCTTACTTCCATTACCTTGTCGGAGCTCGAGAATGTTGTGTTTCAAATGAAAAAGGATAAAGCTCCTAGGCCGGATGGGTTCCCAATGGAATTTTTTAAGGAATTTTGGAAAGTGGTTAAGATGGATCTCTTGGAGGTTGTTCAGGAATCTCTCATGAGTAAACAAATGCTGAAGTCTCTGAATGCAACCATTTTAGCTCGCATTCCAAAGAAGGAAAGAGCCAATTCTCTGGATCTTATTAGAGCAATTGCTCTATGTAATGTTGTTTACAAAATCATTACTAAGGTGATTGCTCAAAAGGTTGAAACCTTGGTTAAGTGGATTAATCTCGGAGAAGCAAGGGGGTTTTGTTGCTGGTAGACAAATTATCGATGGTGTTATTATTGTTGTGGAGACCATTTGTTCCATGGAGTTTTCTAAGGAAAAATCTATGTTCATCAAGTTGGATATGGCTAAAGCGTATGATCGGGTTAAATGGAATTTCTTATTTAAGATTCTTGCAGCGTTTGGACTTGCCGTGTTGTCCCTAATTTTTGACTTGTCAAAAATTGGGGATAACCTATGGAAAATTTTGAATAAAATTGAAGCTTTTCTTCCTTGAGGCACGTTTTACGAGGTTTAGACGTTGGAAGTTTTTGGTTTTGGATCAATAGTCCCCTTGGACATCCTTTATCATCCACTCTTGTTCATTATCATAAGTTTTTGGGTCATTTTTCTCATGTTTTTGGTCAAATTCGGGTTTCAGAGGCATCACTGCAAGTAGGGGTTTTGGTACTTACAAGTGAGTTATAGGAACTTTTTGTCCTTATTACAAGTTGTAGGAACTTTTAATTCTCATTACAGGTAAGTGATAGGAACTTTTTGAATAACTTACAAGTAAAAGGAACTTTTTGCTCAAACTGCAAGTTAGAAAAAAAGTGAACTTGTAATGTGTTTTAAAAAGTCCGATTCCCTTTAAGTTAAAAAGATGACTTGTAAAGAGCCTTAAAAAGCCTGATTTGAGTCATATTATTTAAAAACCACTTGCAAATGTGGTTTTAAGACCCGATTGTAAGAGATGACTTATTTACTTGTTTTGTGACTTGAAAAACCCGTCAACATGAATGCTGATGGTAGTTTGTGTTTGAGTTGGTTTGTCCCCCTCTTTTCATGGTGATTTCATAAATTTTTAGCAGCAAAGTCGGAAACTCAGCTGAAAAAAATCAAGTCCTCCTCATTTGCTGAGTTTGTGCAAGGCGCCTAGGGTTTTCTTCATTGTTTTGGCTTTCCATATTTTATTTACAGGTATGTTGTTTATTTTCATTTTGTTTCTTATTTACTTTGAAACATTTTTTATGCCCAAATCGCACTTGTGAAAATGCCATTGCAAAAATGTTGTGATTGCATTTACAAAACGTCATAGATTCATTTTGCTGAAACGCCTTGTTTTCAAAACACCTTGGTTTCAAATCCAAACCCTCATTGTCATTTTGCTGAAATGCCTTTGTCTAAAATGGAGATTCAACTTGAAATCGGGTTTTGCTTTATTGGTTGCAAGTGCAGATCTATCACCAGTGCTGTTGAAAAATGAAGACTCAACTTGTAATCGGATTTTCATAATCCTATTGCAAGTAGGAGTTTTTGATTAAGAGTGCAAGCTGAAGTTTCAAATTGAAACTTGTAATAACCTTCCCTTTTTCCTACCTTGCACTTTGAACTTGTAATATGTCTCAAAAGACCCGATTGCATCCCTTACCTGTAATTTGCATCCCAAAACCGGAAATGCTTTAAAAGTGCTCAAAGTCGAACTTTCTGGACTTGATTGCGAATGCAAATAGAAGGTTATAACTTGTAGTTTTCAAAGATGCAATCAAACTCCTCTATTTTTTCCATAAAAAGCATATGTTGCTTTCACTTGCAATTAGCCCTCCAAGATCCAAAATTGGTTATATCCCTCATTTATATGCCCTTTGAAGTCATTTCATTCATCTTCCATCTTCATACAGCAAATGTTCACAACAAATTGCACCAAGCTTCCGACATCTTCAAACAAGACTTGGAATCCATGGAAGGAGATTTGAAGAATTGGTATACTTTAAATGAAGTACAATTAGAAGTCTTACGTGCAAATGCAGTGATACCAAACAAGGAGACGTACATTGAAGTTGAAGAGCTCTTGCTCAACAAAACATTGGTATTCAAAGAGCTTATTTCAAATATACAGGCTGCTCAAGAAATGGTGGTTGAAGTGGAGCACGATATCTTTCCAGTTTTGAAAAGGAATCTTGCAATATAGAAGACCAAAATGGTGAAATACTCCCTAAAGATGTTATAGTTTCAACATTGACAGCAAAGTTTCATCAAGAGCTAGAAGCTGAAACTTTCACAGTGGCATCCATCAACAAATTTGTAAATCATCACACATTCTTTGATAAGATGCACATTACTCTAGAAAAACATAGATTATCAATAATGAGATGTTGTGACACCATCATCAAAACAGTTACTGTTGCTAAGAACATTTAAGGGCCAAATCCCGACGAACTGCAAGATTCCATTCGTAGATTTCAACGTTTCATGAACAACAATGGAAGTGGGTAAAAGTGCTATCAGATTCTTAGTTTTATTTCTTTTTGACAAATTACATGTAATGTCAAAAATTGTAATTGCAAGTAATCATATCACTTGCATTATTGTAAATTGTAATTACATGTAATCAAATAAGAAGTCAAAATAGATTAGGACTATAATTTGGAATAAGTCAATTGCAATAGTTAGTTGTGGAAGAAGTCTTAGTTAGTTAGACTTCTCCCACATTTTGCTCTCAACCCCTCTCCTATAAATACATGAGGGTGCTCTTTGTATTGATCATCTTTTTGGCAAAGAAGAAAACTCTGCAGAAATTTACAGCAAAGAGACTTTGTGCTTTGTGTATGTAAACTTGATTTCCAAGCAATACAAAGAAGGCATATGAGATTTCAAACTTTGTGTTGAGTCTTGTTGCATATTATTACTATGTTCTTATGTCATAGTAGTACATTTTTCTGAGTTTTTCTTGTGATATTGTGGAGCTGTTGTGAAAAGAATTTGGTCTAATTTCTTGCAGACTTTGTGCTGCAAGTTTGAAGGACTGAATTAGAAATAGGTGAATTTATTCCAAGAGACATAATATAAGACTTTGTGCTTATATTATCTTTCTTGTTTACAGCTTAGAGATCCATCTGAATAAAGACTTTGTGTTTTATTTCGCTGCTCAATTTTATGCTATTGGGTTAACGGAAGTCATATCTCAGAAGGTTGATAGGAAGATAAGCTAGGAAGACTTTGTACTCCAAGTGATATCTCCCCGTCCCGGGAAGCAACAGAAGACTTTTTGCTTTCAGGAAACTTTGCTTCTTTCAAAACTCCATCAAATTTTCTCTCTATGTAACTATGCTAAATAGCTAAATAGCAGAAGTTTTCCTTTACTATTCTGAATTTTCTTTCCTAAAAAGAGGAGAGATTAAACATTTATTCTGAAAAAAGAGAATAAGATGAGTGATACCATGGATAATAGCATAGAACTAATATAGTCTACCATTTTCGCAGTAAGTAGAATAGTAAACCCGAGGGGGAGCCTTTCCCCATATAAATAGGAGAGATTTATTCTCACACACTGTGGTTGAAACCACCATTTTGCTAAACCTCACAAGTCTGCAAAATTTTCAACCAACAGTTTTTGGCAACTCTGCTGGGGATAGGATACACATTCGAAAGCCTCACGCTTTCTTTTGAAGTATACCTGTGTCCTTTTTCATTGTAATTTATTTTCTTGTAAGTTTTTCAAGCTTTCACCAAGTACATGTAAATGGTTGCTCAAGGTCCTTGGGGAAATGCTTTTGGTCCGTTGAGTCTAGCTCTACCCCTACATGCTCTTCTTGAAGGCTTACGGAAGAACTTTCCCAAGTTTTTTGGTGATGGACAACAACATCCTGACGAGCACGTTACTGCTTTCTACCAGTGTTCCACGGAAATGCATTTCCCCACCCTATCTGGCCGCGTTTCAGAAACGGAGACGTTTCGGGGACGGGGAAACGGGTACTTGGCATTTCCCGCCGTCCCGCCACCGCCACTGGTGCTCCGCCAGAGACGGGGAAACGTCTCTGCGTCTCCGAAGGAGACTTGGAGACGTGGAGACATCTCCAAGTTTCCTTGGGAGACATCTCCAAGTCTCCAAGTCTCCTTGGGAGACGCCTAGGCATTTCTTGGGAAACTGGGAGACGCCCAAGAGTTTCCTGTATTTACTACATTTTGAGTTTTGACATTTTGCTATTAGTATCTGTATTTACTATTTAGTTTACTGTTTTACTATTTGCCATTTGGCATTTGCTACTCATTGTAATGATGAATCATGTAATCACCTTTATAGACTTTGTGATATCTCATATGACATCAGATATTCATATTTTTGATATAATAGAAATCTCCAATTTAACAATTTCATTTGTCAAATTTTATTTAGCAATTAGCATTCAAGATATCGTCGTATTTAGATTTAGTATTGCAAATTTTGCTATGTTATAATTTTATTAATTTGAGTAATTTCCTATAGTTTCATTTGAAATGTAATTCTTGTACTGTTATACTGTTATACATCTTTTCAAAACTAGTTTTTCAAGTACTATAAGTATATGTATAACTATATCAGCACGACCACCTCGCCACCCCCCCGCCGCCGTCCCCCCACCGTCTCCTCGTCGTCCCCAAACTTAGGCCCTTTGTCCCCCCGTCTCCGAAACGCGTCTCGGATGTCCCCCCCGTTTCCCCATCCCCCAAGCCCGTGGAACACTGCTTTCTACATTGCTTGTGGAGTTCATGGTGTTGAATACGAAGATGTATTTGTAGGGTTGTTTGTGGAGACTCTCCAAGGTGTTGCCGCAGATTGGGTTTATCATCTAGCACCACGTACCATCACAAACTGGGAAACTCTCATAGCCAAGTTTGAAGGAAGGTTCAAGCCTCCTGAAGATGCTCATGCTTTGTTGGCTCAGCTCACCCAGTTGAAGAAGGAATCTCACATGTCTATGCGCGAGTTCATTGCTCACTTCAACAAGCTGACACAAAGAATTCCAACTGTTGCTCAACCTACAATTGAGAATTTGAAATGCTTCTTTGTAAATGCTCAAGTGCCCGAGGTTGGTTTCCTATTGAGAAGAGCAGCCCCAACTACTCTTGCAATTGTACAGACCTTGGCGACAGAAATTGAAGATGATCTCATTCTTGCTAGGCAAATAAAAATTGAATCAAATGAATCTAAAGAAACCCCTTCTTTGGAGTTATTTTTTTTCATCACAAGGACGGATCCTATGGTGCAAAGGTTGGCAAATGAGCTACTTGTCCTCAATAAGCAGCTAGCCCATAATTTTGTTGTTGGGAATCAACACAAGTTATCTTCACCTTCGAAAAGGCTTGCTCTTGAGGTACCATTAGTAAAAGCAGTGGCGAAGCAATCTGACTCCGATCCAAGTGATCTTGCTATTCTCTTTCGGGAAAAGGAAGCGGACATAGCTGGCGACTCCCATTTCTGGTTTATGCAGTCTCAGAAAGCCATTGATGAAAAGCAGAAGGATGAAAGTCATTTTGTTGAAGTTCAAGTGAATGAAGACAATCTTGTCTTGAGATCTGAAAAGATGTACATGCACGAAGACCTCAATCAAGTTGAAAATAATGCATCTGTGTTTCAAGGTCATGAACTTGAACACATGTTACATAAAAGAATTTCCCAAAAGCATGATGAGGACCTTATAAATAATTCAGATTTTCCCAAATCTGAAGATGGTGAACATCATATTGAGGTATGCAATGTAGTCATATCTTCATTTGAATCACATGAAGGAGATCATTCCGATCAGCATAAGGTTGCCATGGTTAATGAAAGTTGTTCAGGTAGCAACTGGTAAGAAGCATTCAATTTTTGACCGATCAAGGGAATGTCCCAAAAGACATCTTACTTGGTTGGAGGCCGATGGGAAGACAGAGGTTCCACTTGAACTTGAGCGTGAAGACAAACTTGAGGATGCAGCTAAAAATGTATTTGTAGATGCGCAGGAGCAGTCTGAATTCAATGATTCATTTTGGAGCAGCAGTATATCGGATATATTTTCAGAAGTAGCTGAACCTGTTCATCTCTTTCCAGAAGCAATGCCTCAACTTCATCTACATGTAGCTGCTAATAATCATGGAAGACCTTGCAAGCTGTTGAAGAAAGGCAGTTATTTTGTTGAACTTGTGAATGGTTTCATTTGAGAAGATTTCATTGATGGCTAGTTTTAATTAGGTAGGTTTTACCTTTTAAATAAGTGCATTTGCATAGGTTTGCGTTTTCTTTTCGTCGTCGTCGCTTGACTCCAAGTCTTTTTAGTTTTTGGTTATTTCTTTTTGTGTTTTTGTTTACTAACTCTGTAACCCAATGGAATGGATACTAAGGCACTTGGAAATTTTGGATCCTACTACCTTCGCTTTCGAAGGTAGTTCCCCAGTCAAAGCCAGTTGTTGTCCATAATTTTTGACATGTCAAAAATTGGGGATAACCTATGGAAAATTTTGAATAAAATTGAAGATTTTCTTCTTTGAGGCACGTTTTACGAGGTTTAGAGGTTGGAAGTTTTTGGTTTTGGATCAATAGTCCCCTTGGACATCCTTTTTCATCCACTCTTGTTCATTTTCATAAGTTTTTGGGTCATTTTTCTCATGTTTTTGGTCAAATTCGGGTTTCAGAGGCATCACTGCAAGTAGGGGTTTTGGTACTTCATTACAAGTGAGTTATAGGAACTTTTTGTCCTTATTACAAGTTATAGGAACTTTTAATTCTCATTACAGGTAAGTGATAGTAACTTTTTGAATAACTTACAAGTAAAAGGAACTTTTTGCTCAAACTGCAAGTTAGAAAAAAAGTGAACTTGTAATGTGTTTTAAAAAGTCTGATTCCCTTTAAGTTAAAAAGATGACTTGTAAAGAGCCTTAAAAAGCCTGATTTGAGTCATATTATTTAAAAACCACTTGCAAATGTGGTTTTAAGACCCGATTGTAAGAGATGTCGACTTATTTACTTGTTTTGTGACTTGAAAAAACCGTCGCCATAAATGTTGATGGCAGTTTGTGTTTGAATTGGTTTGTCCCCCTCTTTTCATGGTGATTTCATAAATTTTTAGTAGCAATGTTGGAAACTCAGTTGAAATAAATCAAGTCCTCCTCATTTGCTGAGTTTGTGCAAGGCGCCTAGGATTTTCTTCATTGTTTTGGCTTTCCATATTTTATTTACAGGTATGTTGTTTATTTTCATTTTCGTTTTGTTTCTTATTTACTTTGAAATGTTTTTTATGCCCAAATCGCACTTGTGAAAATGCCATTGCAAAAATGTTGTGATTGCATTTATCAAAACGTTATAGCTTCATTTTGTTGAAACGCCTTGTTTTCAAAATGCCTTGGTTTCAAATCCAAACCCTCATTGTCATTTTGTTTAAACGCCTTTGTCTAAAATGGAGATTCAACTTGAAATCGGGTTTTGCTTTATTGGTTGCAAGTGCAGATCTATCACCAGTGCTATTTAAAAATGAAGACTCAGCTTAAAATCGGATTTTCATAATCCTATTGCAAGTAGGAGTTTTTGATTAAGAGTGCAAGCTGAAGTTTCAAATTGAAACTTGTAATAACCTTCCCTTTTTCCTACCTTGCACTTTGAACTTGTAATATGTCTCAAAAGACCCGATTGCATTCCTTACCTGTAATCTGCATCCCAAAACCGGAAATGCTTTAAAAGTGCTCAAAGTTGAACTTTTTGGACTTGATTGCAAGTGCAAATAGAAGGTTATAACTTGTAGTTTACAAAGATGCAATCAAACTCCTCTATTTTTTCCATGAAAAGCATAAGTTGCTTTCACTTGCAATCAGCCCTCCAAGATCCGAAATTGGCTATATCCCTCATTTATATGCCCTTTGAAGTCATTTCATTCATCTTCCATCTTCATACAGCAAATGTTCACAACAAATTGCGCCAAGCTTCCGACACCTTCAAACAAGACTTGGAATCCATGGAAGGAGATTTGAAGAATTGGTATACTTTAAATGAAGTACAGTTAGAAGTCTTACACGCAAATGCAGTGATACCAAACAGGGAGATGTACATTGAAGTTGAAGAGCTCTTGCTCAACAAAACATTGGTATTCAAAGAGCTTATTTCAGATATACAGGCTGCTCAAGAAATGGTGGTTGAAGTGGAGCACGATATCTTTTCCAGTTTTGAAAAGGAATCTTGCAAGATAGAAGACCAAAATGGTGAAATACTCCCTGAAGATGTTATAGTTTCAACATTGACAACAAAGTTTCATCAGGAGCTAGAAGTTGAAACTCTCACAGTGGCATCCATCAACAGATTTGTAAATCATCATGCATTCTTTGATAAGATGCAGATTACTCTAGAAGAACACAGATTATCAGTAATGAGATGTTGTGACACCATCATCAAAATAGTTACTGTTGCTAAGAACACTCAAGGACCAAATCCCGACGAACTGCAGGATTCCATTCGTAGATTTCAACGTTTCATGAACAACAATGGAAGTGGTTAAAAGTGCTATCAGATTCTTAGTTTTATTTCTTTTTGACAAATTACATGTAATGTCAAAAATTGTAATTGCAAGTAATCATATCACTTGCATTATTGTAAATTGTAATTACATGTAATCAAATAAGAAGTCAAAATAGATTAGGACTATAATTTGGAATAAGTCAATTGCAATAGTTAGTTGTGGAAGAAGTCTTAGTTAGTTAGACTTCTCCCACATTTTGCTCTCAGCCCCTCTCCTATAAATACATGAGGGTGCTCTTTGTATTGATCATCTTTTTGGCAAAGAAGAAAACTCTGCAGAAATTTACAGCAAAGAGACTTTGTGCTTTGTGTATGTAAACTTGATTTCCAAGCAATACAAAGAAGGCATATGAGATTTCAAACTTTGTGTTGAGTCTTGTTGCATATTATTACTATGTTCTTATGTCATAGTAGTACATTTTTCTGAGTTTTTCTTGTGATATTGTGGAGCTGTTGTGAAAAGAATTTGGTCTGATTTCTTGCAGACTTTGTGCTGCAAGTTTGAAGGACTGAATTAGAAATAGGTGAATTTATTCCAAGAGACATAATATAAGACTTTGTGCTTATATTATCTTTCTCGTTTACAACTTAGAGGTGCATCTGAATAAAGACTTTGTGTTTTATTTTGCTGCTCAATTTTATACTATTGGGTTAACGGAAGTCATATCTCAAAAGGTTGATAGAAAGATAAGCTGGGAAGACTTTGTACTCCAAGTGATATCTCCCTATCCCAGGAAGCAACAGAAGACTTTGTGCTTTCAGGAAACTTTGCTTCTTTCAAAACTCCGTCAATTTTGCTCTCTATGTAACTATGTTGAATAGTTAAATAGCAAAAGTTTTCCTTTACTATTCTGAATTTTCTTTCCTGAAAGGAGGAGAGATTAAACATTTATTCTGAAAAAAGAGAATAAGATGAGTGATACCATGGATAATAGCATAGAATTAATATAGTCTACCATTTTCGCAGTAAGTAGAATAGTAAACCCGAGAGGGAGCCTTCCCTCATATAAATAGGAGAGATGTGTTCTCACACACTGTGGCTGAAACCACCATTTTGCTAAACCTCACAAGTCTGCAAAATTTTCAACCAACATGTCGGTGACTGGATTGAATGGGTTAAGAGTTGTGCTACTACTACTTCCTTTTTCATGCTAATTAATGGGGCGCCCACGGATTTGTTTGGTGTTTATAGAGGACTCAGCCAAGGGGATCCTTTGTCTCCCTACTTGTTTATCTTGCTTGCTGAAGGATTGGGGAGGTTTATTCAGTCTCGGGTAGAGAGTGGCTTGATTCAGGGATGGAGTTGGGGAAATGATATTCCCCACCAGTCTCACCTTCAATTTGTAGATGATACAACTTTGATGGGCAGGGTGAAGGTTGAGGAGGCTATTCGATAGCGCAGTGTGTTCGACAGTAACTTGGGTGCTTCAAGACAAGGTATTAATGAGGGGAAGTCTTTCATATACTTCTTCAATACACCTAAGATTATCCAAAGGAGAATAGTTGGCATTCTTCATTTCCAGATTGGTTCACTCCCCTTTGTTTATCTTGGAATCCCTGTTGCTATTCGTTCACTTCCTAAACGGTTTTGGCAAGAGGTTCTTGATAAATTCAGAAGCTTGGTAAGTCATTGGACTTGTAGGTGGCTTTCTTCGGCTGGTAGAGTGACTCTTTAAAAGTCGGCGGTTCAGGCTCTTCCTCTTTACAAATGTTTTGTTCTCTCTGCTCCTTCATGCTTCGTCAAGGACTTTGAGAGACTGTCTCGTCAGTTCCTTTGGTCAAGTAACTTGCTTCATAGGAAGTGGAGTTTGGTTAAGTGGGAAGTTGTTTGTAGGCCGAAGCAGGAAGGTGGGCTTGGCTTGCGCAGGACTGATTTGAATGGACAGGATTTAGCTACTAAGTTGTATTAGCGTTGGTGTTCTCAATAGCATTGGCTGTGAGCTAAAATTCTCACCTTTAAATACCTAGGGATGGTGAAGAGTGTTGAGGTTGCCAGATTTAGCTTGGAGGGGAAAGGTTGTATGATTTGGGGTACTCTCAAAAGGGGTGCCAAGCTTGTTAATGTAATGTCCCCCTTTGGGATAATCTTGAATCTTGTCCAATAATCACAAGCTTAATGTAGTTGGAGATGTAACTTATCACTTAAATACCTCTTATAGTTGTTGATCCTTATTTTCTTATTCTTAATCTGCCTTTCAAATCATATTATGTTCCTTCATTTATTCACATTCCATTTTATTCCTTTCGCTACTCATTCTTCCTCCACAATTCTTTCATAAAATCTGCAAACCAAGTCTTCATAATCTGCTCTTCATCTGCTGGTATATTTGTGATATAATCATTTATCTTGCACACACATTAGATCTGCTCTTCTCAAGATTTTCAATAATATTTTCAATCTTCTTCTTCTTTCTATGATCTTTTATTTCCTTTTATATCTGCTTTTTATACACTTCCCATCTGCTTGTCTTTATAGATTTCAGATGATCTGTAGTCTATATTCTCTTGTTTCCCATTCTATTCCCTATTTCCTTCCTCCTCCTTATACTTATCTCATTCTTTCTCTTTTTATATCTTCACATTCAAATGAGAAGATGTATCTTTTGAAAAGAGACATTCATTAGAAGAGACACAACCTTTTGAAAGGATTGCTGCCTTTTGAAAACTAATTCCAAATCTTTCTAATTTCTATTTTTATTGTTTATCTCATTCTTTCTCTTTTTATATCTTCACATTCAAATGAGAAGATGTATCTTTTGAAAAGAGACATTCGTTAGAAGAGACACAACCTTTTGAAAGGATCGCTGCCTTTTGAAAACTAATTCCAAATCTTTCTAATTTTTATTTTTATTGTTTTCTACACACTATTGATAGATCTCCTTTTTATATCTTCATTCCTTTTCTCTTCTATCTTCTTCTTAAAATCTGATGTGTATTTAATATATCTTTTTCTTTTCCTCTTTCTTCCCCACATTCCACAAACTTATTTTATATCCTTATACTTCCATGAAGAGAGGCATCTCTTTGAATAGAGATGACCCCACAAATGGACATGACCTTTAGTTAAACATTCCTTAATGATATCTCAAATTATATTCGTTTTATTATTTTGTTTTGATGTGTATTATATTTTACTATTTTATTTTTAATTTATTTGTAATATTATTTATATTTATTATTTAAATATTTATAATATTATCTCTTAATAATTATTTGATAATTATGATAGTTATTTATATTAATGCATTTTATTGTGTATCGTCTATATATATTTATAATTACAATATTATCTTATGATAATTGTAATTATAAATATATTAAAACGATAATATTTTCTTTTATAATTTTAATATGTATTGTGTTATTCATTTTCACTTATGTGTATCTCAAAGTGTTCTAATTTCGGGGACATGACAGTTAAGCAGGGGTTTTTTTGGATTTGCAATAGTGGTCAGGATGCTCTCTTCTGGCATGATTCTTGGGATGGATATCCTCCCATTTTGTCTTCCCATCCTCACCTGCAAGATTTGTGCCAAGTTTTTATGGATGCAGGCTGGTGTTGTGTGGCTAATTTCAAATCCCAACAAACTATGGGTCAGATTATGGTGTCTAGGTAGAAGGATCCTTTGGAGTGGCCTTTTGGTGGTGTGGTGGAGGATCGTCAGGAGCTGGCCAAGATTTTGTCGGATCATGGGTGCAATTCTCTTCTTGGGAAAGATGTGCTGGCTTGGAGTCCTGATCCGAAAGGTAAATTTTCGATGGCCTCTGGCTATCAAGTTCTGGATAAGCAGTTATTTGGAAGCACTGAAGTTTCTTGGTGGAAGCATGTCTGGAATAATTTTGCTTGGCCTAAGTGTAACTTCTTCTCTCGGTTAGTGGTTCAAGGCAAGTGTCTTACTTGGGAGAATCTTTGGAAGAGGGGGTTCCAAGGCCCCTCCATGTGTGTTATGTGTGCTAAGCATGATGAGAGTTTTCCGCATCTTTTCTTCCAGTGTTCTTTTGCAAAAGTTGTTTGGCATTTCTGGTGGAATCTCTGGAGCCTAACGTGTGGCCATATTTCTTCTTTGGAAGACTTTTGGAGGAGACAGGGACCCTCTCCTACAAAGACCTCTTTTCTTAATATTGCCTAGATCATTGGTCCCAGTTTGATTGTTTGGCATTTTTGGTTGGAGCATAACAAGAGGATTTTCTTAGATAAGAAGCTGCTTATTGGGTAGCTTTGGATCAGAATTTTGAGGGCCCTTCAGAAGACCCTAATTGCAAAGTGTGATTTGTCTGTTCCGGTTGATCCTAGAGAGTTAGGAGTGGCCAATGCCCTTGGTCTTGTTGTGGGGGGCAAGCGAAATGTGAGAAGTGGGCATCGTAGTCATGGTCGAGAGAGGGTTTCTCAGGTGGGCTTCTGGTGCCATCCTACCCTGGGGGAGCTAAAAATTAATACGGATGGATCTTCTAGGGGTCACCCTGGGCATGCTAAAGTTGGTGACATTGGAAGGGATAGCATGGGGGTGGTGGTTTTTTTCTTCTCCATGTATAGAGGGTTGCATACTAATAATCTCATGGAGGCTATTGCTATTCTTCTGGCGGTTGAGCGTGCAGTGGGCCTTGGGTGGCGTCAAATTGTATGCGAGTCTAACTCTCAGGTTGTTTTTGAATTGCTACAGAAGCATCATTTGGAGGATGTGAACTAGCAATTGGTTGTGGTAGTCAGGCAGATTGTTTCTTTGTGTTCTTCTTTAGAGTCCATTGTTTTTCGCCATATTCCTCAAAAGTGGAATAAGGTGGCCGATGGTTTGGCTAGATGGGCTACAGAGAGGATGGGTTCTTGGTATGTGGATGATTGGAGCAGCCTTCCTGGTGATTTGGCCCATGTTTTGGAGGAATGGGTTATGGAGGATATGAGGTGCTTCTTGGGTGTGAATTAATTCTTTATTTTGTTTGGCCCTTGGTGGGCTTGTTTCTCTTGGCTTTGTAATGTTCTTTTGTTTCAATAAAGTTTTTACCCTCTTTTATTAAAAAAAATTAAAATAATTTTTAGGGCAGCACTTGGGAATAAATTAAAACAACATTAAGTTTAAACAAAAAGTCATAACCTTTGGAAAGAAGATCTCTATTCCAAAGGATGCATCATTTCATGAAGATATGAAGATATAAAAGGGAGTTCTTTTCTTGGGAGGTGGCATCAATCAAGTGGATTGGAAAAAGGAAAATAAGAAATTGGAATATAAGAGATCTATTGGAAATAAATATTATTTTTAGCAAGAACATTATTGGGAAGTAAATTTTAAAATATAAATTTTTGATTAGCAATTAATATAATAAGATTCCTTTAGCAATCTATTTTGAATTTATCGAAGTGTTTACAAATAGGGAGGTCGATCAACCTTTCGGGTTCATGAGATGGGAAGTACCGGCTTTCCCTTCATCAAGTACGCCACCCTCGAGATGCAGTGCTTATGGGGCAGGGAGGTGTATGAGTGCACCCGGGCTTGTTGAGGGAGGCAATCTTCATGCATGTAATCAAGCACGCCACCCCCGAGATGTAGCGCTCGTGGGCTGGGAGGTGAATGAGTACTAATGGGCTGATGGGAAGTACTGGCTTTCCCTTCATCAAGTACGCCACCCTCGAAATGCAGTGCTTATGGGGCAGGGAGGTGTATGAGTGCACCCGGGCTTGTTGAGGGAGGCAATCTTCATGTATGTAATCAAGCATGCCACCCCCGAGATGTAGCGCTCGTGGGCTGGGAGGTGAATGAGTACTAATGGGCTTGATCAAGGAGGATGGAGTGCCTCCAAGGTGGACTGAGGGATGGAGTGGACCTGAAATCTTGCCATGTTTGTGGGCCAGGAAGCGGATGAGTGCTCTTGGGCTTGAGGGACTTCTCAAGTACGCCACCCTTGAGATGGAGCGCTTGTGGGCTAGGAGGCGTATGAGTGCTCCTGGGCTTGAGAGTCTTCTCAAGTACGCCACCCCAAGATGGATGGACAAGTATCCACCTATGCTCTTGCAATACAAGGACAACCATCTTTGAGATTGCAGTTTGCAAACATTTCTAGAAATTCCTAATATGATTGACTATAGGAATATGCTTTGGAATAACCATTAATGATGTTAAAATATTTTGAATCCACATGTTAATGATGCTAAGAACTAGAGATTTAACTATTATGACATCTTAGCTATGATGTATTACTCTCAATATTATAATATTTTATGTGTTAATCTGAATATAACAATAAAGTTTATACTTGTTATTACTGTTTTAAATTTTATTATTGTTTTGCAGGCCTAAATTTAGCAATATCCCAAAGGGGGACATTACACCAAACTTGTGTTCAATGTCTAACATCTCTACTAATTGAAAGGAGGAAATCATAGTCGAGTATGCTAAGAATATGTTTTTGTAGCTGATGTGTTGGAGGGGAAGCTATTGGATGACAAGTACACAATTTGCAATGAACTCATTCTTTGTAAGGGAAGAATCTACTTGGTGCTGAACTCAAGGATGAAAGGAAAGATTTTGAGGGCAGTTCATGACACTCCCTTGGTGGACCACCTTGGGTATTTCAAGAACTACAAGTAGATTAGAGAGAGATTCACTTGGAAAGGACTCAAGGATGATGTCCTCGGCCATATCAAAGAATGCATTGTTTGTCAAAAGAATATAATTGAACATCCATTCCTAGAAGGTCTTCTGCAACCCTTACTTATTCTAGAGTAGAAGTGGGAAAGTGTTTCAATGGACTTCATCACTAGAATTCCTAAAGTCCAAGGTAAGGACGACATATATGTTGTTATAGAACAAAGTATGTACGTTTCTTTGATATTTATTCAAACTTTAAGGTGCCACATGTTTCTAACCTATTTTCAAAGAAGCGTTGAAGCTCCATGAACTACCAAAGAGCATTGTGAGTGATAGAGACAATCATTTCATTAGTTTGTTTTGGCAAGAGCTCTTCCTTTTGGTAGGAACCAAGCTCACACCCAGCACTAGCTACCACTTACATACAATTGAACAGAGTGACATTGTGAACAGATAGGTGGAAGGTCATTTGAGAAGTTATGTTGCTAATCACTAGAAGACATGGATCAAGTGACTCCATTTGGGGCAGCACTACTACAACACCACTTATCACAAGTCAATCAAGATGACATGATTAATGGCTTTGTACAGGTATGAACCTTGAAGCTTTGTTGATCTCATTCTAGAGGATAGCAAGGTTCTGAGGGTGAGTGATTTGATCAAACAAAGCTAGGATATTCTAAAGTCACTCAAAAATAATCTCCAATAAGCTCATAATCAACAAAAGGTGTATGTAGATCGCCATAGTATGGAGAGAACATTTGAGGTTAGAGACATGGTGTTTGTAAGATTGCAGCCATACAAGCAATATCTTATTTTAAGGAAAATTTAAGAAGGATTGGGGAACTTGCATATGAGTTGGAGTTGCTAGAAGGAAGTAAGATTCACAATGTCTTTCACATGTCTTGTGAAATGTTCCACCCCTAAATTTTTCCAAAATATTTTTAAGCTCTCTCCCCACATTTCAACAAGTAAACATTTTAACAAACAGCTCATAAATCCTCCAATTTGGAAACATAAATTTCAACAACTATATCAACTAGATAATATTTAATGCAATTTCCAACCCAGAGCTTGGAAGGTAACTCACAGATATTATTTTGCACAGTTCATGAATTCAAGAAATATTCAGAAGTTATTTAACAAGTATATTTGCTAACTTGTTGTATAGGAGTGCACTTGCACCCCTTGTGTAAATTCCCTTTTTGCATACCCTCACCTTAGAAAATCAAATCCGAAGGCGAAATTCCACATCACCCATCCAAAATGCATCCACTTGGCGCGTTTTTTTTGCGTCGGTGAGGGAATTTTTGTTAGGGACACGAGTGCAACGTGTGGGCATCTGCGCGGCGCGCTATCGTCCCTAACAAATTCCTGCCTCTAGAGTCCGCAAGGACGTTACACACCTCATTGGGGTCGAATTGTAACGCATCTGTGCGACCAACTGACCCAAAACAGCTCCTTTTGGCCTTCAAATCCATTCATTTCACTCACTTCAACCTCTTCACATTCAATCAATCTCTCTAGCAATTTCACTCCATTTTCTTCACACTTTTGGGATCTCTTGAGCATACTCTTGAAGCATTCTACTAGTATTTTGACAACTCCGTTGAGCATTGCAACAGCTGGTTACTTCGTCAACTTCATCCTTGCACATGCTGCTCTACCACAGAAACTGCAAGCTTGGAGTCTTGCAAGACCTTCCTTCGTCACAATTGCGGCTGTGGAGACTTTGCCAAGTTCGTTAGCTTGCATTCTCCCTTCATTGGCCTTGAGTTCCTTTGGGTGGAGGTGGTATAGCATCACTTTACTTTCACATTGTGATTTGATAGAGTAGCTTTCATCTTTTGCAATGTTCAGTGCATTTCCTTCTATTTCCTTTATCATACTTTCTACTTTGTTGCTTTTTTGGTTGTCCATGGAGGTGGAAACACCAAAGCGGGGGTTTGACTAAGGCAAACCCCTATACAGCCCCAACAATTTTCCCCTCTTACTTGTGTGTAGGTGAACGTGTGTCGCTGGCAAACTAGCACTTTTGTGAGTTAATATTCATCACCCTAGTTTTTATCTACTTATTTTACCATTTCCACCTTTACTTTTTGTACCCTATTATTTTGTTTTTTTCGTTAAAATCAATTAGCTAGGTTGTTAAGTAGGTTTTTGGCAGTTCTTACCGTACTTTATGTTTTCTAACCGTACGAGCGCCAACGTGCCAGAGAGAGACCAACACGCCACACTATCGTCCTCGGCCAGAGAGTTGTCTAAGGTGCAATATTGACTCCAAAAATCAGCTCGTCTAGCCTCAACTTGATTTTCAGGTTTGTAGAGTGACAGAGGCACTTGAGAGTGCTCTTCATTCTCGATCCTCATCACAAAATATCTGTTAGATTGAGGTAAGTTAAGGCAGCCCTCCACTCTTGGCTCTCCGTGACCTGGAGCCCTGGTGTGGTTGGTCCCCCTCTCTTACATTTTTGGTGAACTCGACGTGAACTATTTTGGTTCTATTTAGCAGTGCTAAAGGGTCCTTTCTTCGTGTCTTAGGAGCGTTGTAGGTGTGAGTGTTGTGAGGCATTTCACCTTACAACCCAACTTACAACCCCTAGTAGGCGTAGTTGGAAGGTTCTCTAGGCGTTGCAAAACGAAACTTAATTGGGTCACTGTCCAATTGTGAACCTTTGGGGGGCTTTGTGAGAGTATTGTTTAGTGTACGTGATGTCCTCCTTGCATCTGCATGTCCCCTCTACACAGCCTGCGAGTAGTGATCCAGGTATAACCTTCACCTTGCAAGACCTACCGATGGGTTTTAATAGAGAGCCATCTCTTTTTTACATCCCCGCACAAATCAATGGAAACATTGTAACAGGTGTTCTTATTGACCCGACGTGTCGAGTGAATATTATAACTGAGAAGATCATGGTAATCAATTTCCTGCACAAAGATGGGTACAATGCACCTGAAAGTACCATTTGTATGCATAACAGACTTTCCATACCTCCTCTTGGTAGCATCACCTTGTCGGTCCTTGTTGGACCTAAATCAGTAAACATGCTTTTTGACATAATCCCAGGGTCCGAACTCTTCAGAGTGAAGCTGGGTATCCCCTGGTTAGTAGCTATGAATGCAATTCCCTCGTTGTGCACAAATGTCTGAAATTTATTCATGAGGGTTCTGTGCACATGATACATGACACCAATTATAAATCATAGATTGCGCGTGGAAGCTATTCCTTAGATCACTTTTGGCTTGCACCAATTAGTCTACTTCCGCCTAAGATGGACCTCTTGTACCACACATATGAGAGGTACGAGAAAGGGCGCTTAACGCCTAGAGTGAGGTACTCTCCATCCCCTTATGTTGTCTCGCATAGGGCTTGTTTGAAAGCTAACAGTGATGCCACCCTGGCACGTAGAAGGCGCTCTCGGGGTTCTTCCTCTTTCGCTGTCTAGCCTGCTGCTTCCTCTCACCCTGTTGTGGCGTCATCGTACTCTGCTTTGCGTTTGCAGGAGAACCCTATGGTGCCCGAATGGTGAAAGCCCAAGCAACCTGCATTTGAACTTCCCATTCTACCCACGGGGCCTAGGCCCGTTCAGTATGGTAGAAGGAAGGGTCGCCGTGGGGAATCCTCTATGCCTCGGCCTCCATGGCCTCCTACCGCTCCTGCTCCTAAAGCAGTGAATGGGAAGAGGCCCGACGTCGAGGCGCTAGAGCCGACTCCCCCTACTGTCTCTCAACCTCTTCCTCTTGCTCCCGTTCAGGAGTTTGTCCCTCCACCGGAAACGGTCGTGATGGACACTCCTATGGCTGAGCAGTAGCCTTCTGTCCCTTCTCAGCTCTCGGCCTCTAGCTCTAAGAGTTGCAGAAACCGCCTTGCACATGAGTGCAAGCATCGGCGAAAGGTTCTAGCGGCTAAGCAGGCTGATTTGCAAAGGAAGGGGAGTTGACCACCCCTATCTCAGGGCCTCCTGCTACGTCCTCCTCTCTTCACCCCTCTACTTCCATTCAATCGAATTCAATTTTGCTTCCGGCTCCCGCTGTGAGCATGAGTGCACTTGACCCTAAAAAGGTGGTGTTTATCACTCCTTCAGTCAAGCCGCCTCTTTTGAGGTCCCTCACGGACATCCTGCCATTGCCTAAACCCGTGGACATGTCGAATACCTCGGTGGTGTTTGTTGCGGTTCTCTCCTCCTTTGCGCCTCTTGCCTCATCTGTGGGGAGTTCACACCCTCCAACAAAGCAGAAGGTGGAGGTTGGCCCTTCTAGCAATGGAGGGCGTAAGAGGAGCCCACCTTCTTCAGAAGGTGGTCCTACGCTAGCTTGTACTGTCCTAGTGACAGAGCAAGTTTCGGCTTCCCCTAAGTTTGTCACCGCTCCCGAGTCACTCAATGAGCCTAGCGGTGAATCTCAGGCGTCGCCTTCCCCGTCCATTGAGGTAACACATGGCACTCTTGTAAAGTGCATGTTTAACTCTTTGGAAGAGGTCCCGGCCTTGTCGGCGATTTTCCCAAAATCACTAACCATCACTCCACAAGAACCGAGTGGAGGAGACCCCGAAGAGTCTCCTTCCTTGGCCCTTATTGTGGGGGGGTCGAAAGGTTCTCCCCTTAATATTCCACCATTGCAGACTCGTCCGCCTTCCCCATACAATGATCTAGATTGGGGAAGCAAATGACCTCTTGGTTGATGAGTGTTAGGGGAAGGTGCCTCTTCTTTACCTTTAGATTAGGTGTGCGTTTGTTGTGATGTGTTCCCCCGTGCTTGCATTATGTGTTCTTGGATGACCCTTGTCACCCTTGTAGGTGCTTGGATACAGGAGTGATTATGTGTCGTAAAACTTCCTCTATTTGTTCCATCATTCTTCCTCTGTTATGTGTATTGGTTTTCAGCAAATTGGGGACAATGCAAAGTGTTGGGGGCATTTAGACTTCCCTTCCATGTTGACCCAATTTTTTATTTTTACTTTGTTTTCTCGTGCATTCTTCACATGGTATGATATAGTAGGGGGTTGATGACAGTTCATCTATATACTATTACTATACTTATAAATGTTTATGAGTAGTTCTGACCCTAAAATATCAGATCGCCCCTGTGTCCCTTGTTCGTAATGTTGCTATTTCTCTTTCGCTTTTTTATCTTTCTCTCTTCTTTGCTTGAGTTGTAATGTTGTGGTATTCATATGTTGTCCCTTGTGTGTGCGACAACACCACCACCATGTCAACATTGATTTTCAGAACACGCATTTGTCGCCAACAAATCTTTTCTCGAAGATCTTTGCAACCTTTTTCAAAAATCGCATTCTCAACTTGGACCCCTAGCGGAATGTGTTTCCTTCGTCATGGGTTCGCAAAGAAAGAACTTGAGAACTTTCGTCTGAGGAGGGAGCAGCTTTCCCTACAGGAGAAGCCTCGACTTTCCCCTCACGAGGGGGCATTTTCTTCCTTTCAAATTCCTTGATGAAGTGAACATCTTTTGAAAGGATTCCTTGATGATTGAATCGATTTGCAAAAAAACGCTCCTGCACTTTCAAACAACACGTCCCTTGAGTGGACCCCCTTTTCTTTTGAAGGATTCCTGAGGGACCCCTTTGAAAGTTTTTCAACTTTTTGACTATTTGCGTAACTGTTTGTTTGTTTGCCTACGTGGCTGCTTTTTATTTTCTGACATGTTTTATCTGCAGATTAACATGTTGCTTTGCAGATGCGCCTGTGAAGCCACTTTCTAGTCCAACTCTACGAAGTCCCCTTTCACTGGGCTTCCTTCATGAGAGAGTACTTGGGGGAACACCTCCTTTGCAGGTCCGAGGGCCTGTGAAGCACTTACATCCTGTGGGATTTGTCCATCGTTGATTTGAGGGCCTTCGGTGTACTTTGTGCAACTTCATAGTTCCATTGAGCTATGGAGTCCTTTTGTTCGAATCTCCTCACGAGAGAGTACCTGTGGATTCCTTTGCCTTCCCTAAGCTTTCGAACTTGCCAGATTGCAGTTTGCTTCCTCGACAATTCAAGTAATACATCTCTAACTCTTCGATCTACTTTACCAAATGCTCATAGATATTCGCGCTCGCTAAAGTGGGGGCAAAATGTATAGGAGCGCATTTGCACCCCTTGTGTAAATTCCCCTTTTGCATACCCTCACCTTAGAAAATCAAATCCAAAGGAAAAATTCTACATCACCCATCCGAAATGCATCCACTTGGCGCGTGTTTTGTGCGTCGGTGAGGGAATTTTTGTCAGGGACGCAAGCACGGCACGCAAACGTCTACGCAGCGCACTACCATCCCTGACAGATTCCTGCCTTTGGAGTCGGTAGGGACGTTACACACCTCATTGGGGTTGAATTGTAATGCCTCTGTGCGACCAACCGACCCAAAACGGCTCCTTTTGGCCTTCAAATCCATTCATTTCACTATCACTTCAACCTCTTCACATTCAATCAATCTCTCTAGCAATTTCACTCCATTTTCTTCACACATTTGGGATCTCTTGAGCATACTCTTGAAGAATTCTGCTAGTATTTTGACAACTCCATTGAGCATTGCAGCAGTTGGTTACTCTATCAACTTCATCCTTGCACGTGTTGCTCTACCACAGAAGCTGCGAGCTTGGAGTCTCGCGAGACCTCCCTTCATCACAGTTGTGGCTGTGGCGACTTTGCCAAGTTCATTACCTTGCATTCTCCCTTCATTGGCCTTGAGTGCCTTTGGGTGGAGGTGGTATAGCATCACTTTACTTTCGTATTGTGATTTGATAGAGTAGCTTTTATCTTTTGCAGTGTTTAGCGCATTTCCTTCTATTTCCTTTATCATACTTTCTACTCCGTTGCTTTTTTGGCCGTCCATGGAGGTGGAAACACCAAAGCGCGGGTTTAACTAAGGCAAACCCCTATACAGCCCCAACAATTTTCGCCTCTTGCTTGTGTGTAGGTGAACATGTGTGTGGAGCTTGCTAGCGAACTGGCGCTTTTGTGAGTTAATATTCGTCACCTTAGTTTTTAAATACTTGTTTTACCATTTCCGCCTTTACTTTTCGTACTCTATTATTCTGTTATTCTCGTTAAAATCAATTAACTAGGTTGTTAAGTAGGTTTTTGGCATTTCTTACCGTACTTTATTTTTTTGACCGTACGAACGCCAGCGCGCCACACTATAGTCCCAGACCTGAGTTGCCGTCCTCGAACAAAGAGCTGTCTAAGGTGCAGTATTGACTCCAAAAACCAGCTCGTCTAGCCCCAACCAGATTTCCGGATCTATAGAGTGACAGAGGCACTTGAGAGTGCTCTTCATTCTCGATCCTCATCCCAAAATATTTGTTAGAGTGATGTAAGTTAGAGCAACCCTCCACTCTCGGCTCTCCATGACCTGGAGCCTTGGTGTGGTTGGTCCCCCTCTCTTACACCTGCAATACACTCAGTTTTTGCATGGTGTGGAATATTTAATGGTCGCTCCTCTAGTGATAGCTTCACAAGGGATTATGCGGCTTAGGAGCCTCTGTTCATTCATCATAGATACCACATTGAAAGTGGACAGCGATATTATTTAATGGTGCCTTTAATTTCCATGGTAACTTAGTGACGGCTATTCCTCTCCTTATGATTCTTTATGGTAACTTAGCGATCACTATTTCTTCCTTGCATCACTCCTTGACAGCCTTGTGATTCACTTGAAACAATACTTTGATCCCTTCTATTACCAAAGCAGTTCACATGAAGGTGGCGCGTACTTGAAATTTAATTATAAATATCATGTGTATCCTTTATTAGTTCCCACATCACTCTATGCAAACTCCAATAGTGGTGGCTACAATCATGGACGTCACTCTATGCAAGTCCATCCCACTCAAAATTGCTTGTCCTCAAGTAATTGCAGGTTTAGCCGTCCCCCTGCCATCCCCAAATTTCAAATATCATGTGTATCCTTTATTAGTTCCCACGTCACTCTATTGGAGTTTCAAATTTTTCCATCCTTCCTCCACTCCATTGTTGCATTTGTTGAACTTTCAGACCTGTCTCTATCAACATGCTTGTCGTTTGACCCCCAACTCCCCGGCTTGTAGTATGAGTCTTGTGGTATCTCCAACCCCGGAACCCCAATATTCCCACCTTTGATTACATCCTCTTCCCAACTTCCTAGCACATGACATAATGTCATCAGTGGTCTATTTTCAGTACCATAACTTTCAAAAGTCGAATATTCCTGCCCAAAATCTATGTTCAAATTTGAAGTTGCGGATTTACTTTGTGGCCAACTTGTAATTGTTTTGATGGATATTCAAGAGTGAATGCATCCTTTCTAGATCATCATTTATACTTTACACAAATCCTTTTCCAAAAATCATTTTGAGAACCTATGTTTGAGTGAGATCATAGGACAAAACCCTATTGATTTTGAAGGGCAGTCTCATACAAAGTTTACATTTGAGTTACATTGGATGCAAAGTCCAGCTGCATTGTATTGGCCCAATTTGCTATTGACGTTGGTATGAATATGAGAGATTATTTTTGTTGTAATTGTTGATATTGCAGAATCATTTGAATGTGATACAGTCATTGTTGTAATAAGAAAGAGATAGGGAAATTACATCTGTCATTGCTGTTCATTTTAATAATAATATTGGGAGTTATATATGCCATTAGCTGTTTGGAAATATGATGGTATTGCTGGTGTGTAAACAGTAAATTAAATATGAGTTGTCTAAGTTCTGATTTTAGTACTGGGATCCAATAGTGTTGTTATCCAATAATAAGTGTTAGTAGGGATATAAGGATTGGATTTGAATAAGTAATTTGACTGGGACATTGCACTAAGATTGAAAGATATTGGGACTTGTTAGAGTTAAAGGTCTGGTTCCAAAATCAAGAAGGTAAAGAGATTGGCATATGAAACCCTCATCTTTGAGGCCCACATCATTTTTTCTCCCCTGAGGTTCAAGCAAATGATCAAGTCGACTTGAATATGTGGAAGATGAATTAGTGACCACTTTAATTATTGATCTGTACTTTTTTATTTTGAACTGGTGAGACCAAGGTCCTGCTGACCAATACACCTGAGCTTAGGTGGGAGTACTCGCCAGTTGCTGGATAGGCAAATCTGGTGATCCACGGACTAGACCTAGTTGCAAGATCAATCACCTCTGGCATATAACCATCTTAAGCACAATAGTTTCATATCTGTTAACATATGACCTATGCCACATGGTCTACCAGCTTCAGGCATAGATTTGTCAGAAACTAATTTAGTTGCACCTGATTGTTCATTTCATGTCTATGATGTTTAAAACATGCACCTTAATAGGTCAAATATGTATGAAAAATAAAAAATAGAAAAAGATAAAAAAAATGTATAAATGTTAAGAGTCAATGGAAAATCAGATCAAGCCAAAGGACTGCCAGACAGTTTTTAATTGGCCTTTAAAAGTATGTATGAGTACATAATGAAGAAATACCTGGATACATATTATGTTGAAATCACTCTTTTCCTCTAGACGCAGTAGTCCAGATTGCAAGATTTAAGCTCTGGCAGTGAGCATTTGGGACTAGGATATCACAAACTCAAGTAATAGGACAGATTTTCTAGTCACTTTACTATTAGAAAGAATCTTGTTTGACTACAGAAAATGATTAGCTTTGAGCATTGTGTTCTTGCATCAGGCAATTGAGTTTTGCTACTTCTGTTGACTGCATCATTTGTGAACTAGGAAAATGTGGTTTAGCTTATTTTCAACTTCTTCACTCTCTTACTAGTTTATGCAGACAGACAATAGGAATGTTCATGCTTTTAACCAGGAAAATGGGCATTATATATTACACACAAATTTACAACACTGATCTTGTATTGGTATTGCTGTTGGTGCAATTTAACTGGTATTATTTTTTCAAAATTGAACATGCTAATGTACATGGATATGTTTGCACGTATATATAGAATGTATACACATCGGTGTCCTATCTACCACCAACTGAAGCCGCTAAAATTTGAAAATTAAGGGAAAAATTTTAAAAGAGAAACTTGCATTAATTTTTTAATAAAGCAGAGGAAATTTCCCCATGTAACAGACACATGGGCACCTGGGAAATATTCTATTGTATCCTTTAAAAGCGTCATTAAGCTCCATCCTGAGTATGCTGGGTCACGACAGGCTCTAAGCTCTATTGGAAGCTTAAAAACTACGTCAGTTTGATGGTAGCTGCAATGGCAAAAAAAGCTTAAAAATTACAGAGTTCAACAAGAAAAAAATAAGTCAGTTATATTAAAATAATAATGTTTGGATATTTTAAAATCATAAACACTAGAATGTATTAGTGGCTAAACAAATCCAATTCTATCACTTTATCCCAACATATTCTCCACTATCAGTACACACTACTATGGCATAAAAACATATTAAGTGGTTGGATTTTATTCAAACAGAAAAACGGCAGGGTTTCCTTCTAGGAATGTGGGCAAGATTTTGTTCGTAAAGAAAATTGTGAGGATTGTTTTCAAACAGAAAAATATGCAGGGCATTCTTTAAGAGAAATTTGGCAGGTTTTCATTCAAGCAGAAACGTTGTAGGGTTTCACTCATGCAAAATTCTGTTGTTTTTGCTAGTTACTTCGAAATGGTCAAATTTCTCGGAGGAGGAATTTCTTAATTTTGAGAACAATTACCTACCTGCAAAGCCTGTGATGCAGAAAAACATGTTGAACCATAGACATCTGGACACAAATTGTGAGTTAAGAAAATCATCAAAGAAAAGAGTGCTATAATCGGAAAGACACAAAAAGGACATGCTAATCATAATAATATGACAGATTGTATTTGTAGCCTCTCTATACATTAAATTCTCAAATGAAAAAAAATCTAGGCAAGAGGGTCTTTGAAAATTCATGGGTGCCTACTTGTGAAGTTGTGACCATGGCCTCAATTTGAAGCAGGGGATGTTATATATGCCAGAGTTTTCTGAATCCAGTTAAAGAATGAAACCAAATAATGATAAAATAAATCAAGAAATTGGGTTAGCAATAAATATACATCAGGAACAAGCTGTGGATATGAAGAAATGTCTTCTGAATAATGAATTTTCGAATCGAACTGATTTAGCTCCATGATGGGTGCAAAATGCCCAAATCATCAACCACAAAATCCCTGACAACCTCCACTAGCAGAACCTCTTCGCCGTTGCACCCAATTTAAATTCGCCTATTATTTGGGTCTCTCTCGAGTATATGCATGCTTAGCTCTCGTTGTAACTTAGTTAATCGCAATCACCTTCATTCCATTATTCGTCTCCAGTTTAGTTTCCACACTGTCCAAAAATACATGTGGCACCTATCATTTGAATTGAGTGCACGTCCATCCTTATGGCGGAGGAATGTCCGTTGAGGATGCCCACCACACTTCGTAAGGTGCCAAAGGGAGGGGCTTTGTCCTCAAAAGGATCCACAAGTTAGAATGCAATCGGCATGTGGAGGCCCTACCATCGAGATTGGGTGCATGCTTGTTCATACAAAAGAGGAATGTTCGTTGGTTGAATGTAAAGTCCTTTTATTGAAATGGCATCACGGAGAAGTCATTCAAACTATTCTCTTTCTAGCGGGCTAAAGGATTGAGCTAGGGAAATGAATGAATGAATGATTTTAATTATGTTCACAAGATCAATCAGTCTATGGGACTCACAAAATGAAACTGAAAATCGTCTTTGCCAAAACAATAAAACAACCGCCAACCCCACCAAACTACTCCCTATTGTTTTCTAGCTCTTTGCTAATTTTGGTTCTTTTGTTGTGTTTTTTGATCAGGTAACTTGTTTTATCAATCTTCTCCTCTTCAAATAAAGCCACTAAAGATTTGACTTTTAACAAATTTGAGTAATTGTACCGGATATCCTCATAAGCCTTACACTGCATGATATAGTGCCACTCTGTCTCCACTAAACTCGAAGAGCAGAAACAACAAATCCTATATGCCCACACCTCTTTGGATATTTTTCATCTTCTTGTTTCACATCTCAAACCGTGTGAGCTAGTTCTTAACTGGGCTATTAGCATTTTAGCCTTCCACTTTATATCTACCCCCATATAGAATTTTTGCTAGTGATCACAAGTAGGGTTAAAATGCAAAACATAGTGTTCTTTTTTCCAACCAAGTTGTTTTAACCGCATGGTATTTTTGACTTTCTTTTTTACATACCTTTTCATTTCAACTTTTGTGTTTGGACACTCTTGCATGTTGATCCCCCATTTTCCCATCCACTTGACATTTTGCTTCATCCACATGCTCTTCCTTCTAGTTATTTTTTCTTCCACCACAATTTTGGACCATCGATGTTCCCCCTTTTTTCTCTATTCACTACAAATAGCTTGATAAACAAATTAACACTGTCATTTCCATTGGGAAGACACCAACTTCAACTAAAACAATCTCATACGGGACTGTACTTTTTATTTTGAAATTATTTTGAAAGGAAATTATAATATTATTTTTAAGCTGGGCCCAATAAATGTTATTTAAAGGAGCAACTTACTATTAAAAAATATTTTTTAAACATTTAATTATAATAAGAATATTTTTGAATACTTGAAAGGAAATATAGACCCAAGGGTGCAATTTGAAAACATATATCAAGTGGACACTTAACTTCATTAGACACACATCTTCATTTGGCAATTTTCATTCTGGAGCTTTTTGTTTGAGTTCACGCTTAAGGATAAAAACCCTTGCCTATTTCTCAGGTTTGAGAAAATGAAATCCCTCTTGAACTTTCATTTATGAGGTGAGGATGAAAACCCTTGCCTCTAGCATTGGCAATTTCACTTCATGGGTGTCACCGTACAACTAAATTAAAGGATTGTGCAACATTCTTTGGGATTTTAGAGAATATCAATCAATGTTCACCCCAACATCATAAGGAGGATAATAATCAAAAACAATTGGCAAGCTTCAAGGCATTAACTAGGTTTGATGGTTGGGCAGTATCATTTATTACAAATTTTTGGCGTGATTTATGGGCTTCATCTAGGGTTAGAGGAAAAATTCAACATCTAGTGTGAGAGAAATCATTAGGGAAAATTTGAAGCTAACAAGATTGCAAAACATTTTTGGGAGGTCCATACAAAAATTTTAGGTAGAGTTGAACAAGGTCAAAGGTGCAAGAAAATTTTATTAAAAAAGCAGAATTTTGCCAATCGACCAATACAAGTTAGTGAACACCTATAACAATTAGAAAATTGAAAATTTGGAAGATTTTATAACCCTGACACCCTCTAAAGCCATCCATAAAGGTTTTAGACCTAACCATATACACCTATACTAGGTTATACATGCCACCTATGAGTTCAAAAAAAATCCATAAATTTAGTTGAGTATTATAATTGATGGTTCATTTTTTTAAATATAATTATATTATTTTGAAAGTATGTTTGGTGTCTTTCGGCCACCTAGGGTTTACTATAAATTATATTTTTTGGAAGTAGATTGGGATTTGGTTTTAAATTCAAATTTAATCATCAAAATCATTCATTAGTTATATATATCATTTATTCAAGCTAACTCTAGGGTTTAAGCCTTGATCTTATTTGGGGACATTACAGTGGTATGAAAGCAAGAGATCTTGGTAGCTCATTTGGAAAGATTTTTTTAAATGTAACTATAATCTCATGCAAGGAAGTGACAAATAAAAGAAGGAACCATGAGTAATTGAAGTGAAGCGGAAAATATTCAAGAAGTTATTAGTCGTGGAAACAAGGAGTTTCCTAGAGAGTTCTAGTCTTCCATAAGAGAGTCCATGGTAGAAATAGCTTGGATCTTGAGGGAAATGAATTATCAATGGAATGCCTCTGAATCAAATCTAAGTATGGTAGGAAGGAGCAACTCAACAAATGATAAGGTCTCAATTAACCCTCCCACAAAGATATTTTGGGCCAATTTTTTATAAAAAATAAGAAGATCCATTTTAGGAGGAGCGACGATTATTGCCTTATCCAAAAGATGAAATGGAAAAGTATCATGTAGAGTACAAGCTTTAAATCCAACATTTTTTATGACATGTCCTTCATCAAGTACTGTGAAACAAACAAGAAATGGACATAAAAGAGGAAGGAGATGTCATCAAGATCAACCCCAAAAAAAATACAACACTAATTAGGTAAGATCACTACAAATGTTTAACTAGGGCACGATTGTAGAAGTTAGATATACACTGTTCATTGAACTCTATATATGAGGAGGCAATTAAGTTTGCTACTCTTCATTTGGAGGGTGTGGCTCATGAGTGGTGGTACCTATTGGTAAATGTGTGGATAGTGTGTTGTCATTGATATCAACCTTTGTAGATATCATATATTGTTATTGGTTGGATGTCAAAGAGGTGTAAGTTTGTCTTATCTATTGAAGGGTCTGATTAGATGCTATCACTAGTTCACCATTGCACACCATCAGTCAAAATTCATGGTAGGATGTCAAATGTCTTGGTTGATAAGGTTCAAATCTAAGGCACATGATTGGCTACATAGGAGCTCTATGTCAAATGCTTCATATTCCTCTACAAATGAAGTTCTATTCTTGTGGCTTGAAGAATAGCTCTACACGAATGAAAGGTATGCATATTCCATGTATTCATGCATATGTTCTACCACAAAATGTTTTGGAATTGTCAGAGTATGAATTTGCTAAGTCTCAGAGAATGTATGATAAAGAGAGAATTGTATGTCTCCACATTTCACCGCGTTACAATGTTTTACCTTGTGGTTCTAAAGTTAAGTTTATGAAGATGATATGTCTACTCAGTCCAAGTTTCAGATGATTTGGTTCACCACTAGCGGTTCTATAGATGACAGTATGTTGTCTATGTTCTGACAACTTGGTAGGTTGGTTTGTTGGTTTTGAATCAATCTACGTCAGCATATTTTGGATCAAGAATGTAAACAGAGGCTTTGTAATGCATGATGGAAGCTCTTTTGACTCTCTGGTTGCCTTGTGAGTTGATATATACTTCTCTACAACTCTTAAATTTTCTATTGTGGATATCTTGATCTTTGTGTGTTTGCACCAGCATGAATTGATTTGGAATGACAAAGGGAATGTTCATAGATGTTGTTACATGCTATATTAGTTTGTTGAAGGGGTCCACAAAGTGTTTCTTTGTCTCTATGGTACCGCCTTGGTCTGGAGTTGATGATTTTGACAGTTTGCTTGCTTGTTGGGCCAACCCGTCATGATGAGTTGTTTGTTCCAAGTGTTTAGATGTGTGTGCCAATTTTTGAAGATAAGTTTCATGAAGGATGGGTCTTGGATATCTCTCAGCCTAAACTATATAAGTTTTCTTTCTATTGCAAATGTGTTTGAAGTTGACTTCATTATAAATATTGTATATCTTACATTTCATGTTTGTAGCCAACCTGGAGAACCTTTTTGAAGGATGTGGATGATATAAATAGAAGATCAAAGTTTTTGGGAAGGTGTGTGAGTGTATTGTGAATATTTTGAGTAGACAATGTGCGAATAGATTTTAGCAAAATATCTTTTGATGATGAAATGTGTCAAAGATTTGTTTTGATAGATCAACAGTGAATGTGAAGACTGTGAAGAAGAATATGATCCTGTAAATGAGTAAGTTTGTTGAAGGCAGTGAGATGTAAGCAACATAGCTTATTGAAGCAATTATATGTACCAAAGGTAGTGAGATGAAGGTAATTGATGTATTGAGATAATCCAATTGTATGTAGAGGTAGTGAACCTTTATTGTGAAAGTTGTATTAAGCATGGAGTAGTGAACTTCCTTTGGTTAAAGACCATAAATACCTTTTGTAAAAGTTATTATATTTGTGAGGTTGGATTTGGATAGTAGATCCAAGCAACTTGCTCACCGTGGTTTTTCCCTTGTAGGTTTTCCATGTAAATTTGGTGTTATGGGTGTGTGCATTTGTGTTCTACTTATCTTGGTTTAATTGGTTAATTTTTTATGAATGAATGAAATTGATTAGGTACTAATTCACCCCCCTCTCAGTATTGTTGTGTGTTCAACAATTGGTATCAGAGCCAAGTGCCTTGATATAGCCTAACAGTTGAGGTAGATCTTGTGAAGGAACACATGGGAGTTGAAACAATTTGTCAAATGAGAGGAATCCTCTAGAAGTCAAGAAGCATGAAGATATGGAAGACATTAATGTAGAAGATTGTGAAGTGGATGAAGGAGAACTTGTTTCAGCACTGGAAGATCTGGGTATTGCAAGAAGAGAAAGTGGAGAATTGAAATCAAACTTAAGGAATCAAAAGAGACAATCATCAATTTGAAAGTTCAAGTTGAAGAAGGAAAGAGAGTAGCAGATTGCCTAAACAATAAGCTAAATGATAAATCAGTGGAATGCTCCAAACTTGAAGAATAAATCATTTCCCTAAGGAAATAATTGGAGAAAGTAAAATATTAGATAGATGAAGGTATGAAGCTTAAGAAAATCTCTAATATTCTTGATGAGATAATCAGTACTCAAAGATCTGTAAAAGACAAAGGTGGTCTTGGATATGAAAAAGGTCAAAAGTCAAAGGCTAATTTATTCCTAAAAAGAAAAAGGAATCTGTAAAAGATTCTAAAGAAGTCAAAGAAGAAAGAAAGAAATTGGATGATGGTTTCCAAAGAGTCACCAATCAGAAGAAAAGCTTCAAGATGTCTCCTCCTCAATAGTATGCTAATTCCAGGTTCTCTTAATCTTTTCATGGTTATTGTCATAAGGCTAATGATTGTAGAAGGCAAGAACGAATGGTTACATGAGGAATAACTCTCTTGTTCATCCAAGACATAATGTAGTAGTCTCTCATTCATTTTATGGGTATTGTTATGTGTGCAATAAGTTTGGCCATAGGGTTGTTGATTGTAAAACTAAAATAAGAAGAAATGTTTCAACCCCTGAACATAACATTGTTTGTTATAATTGTAATAAATTTGGGCATGAAGCAAGATTCTACAAAAGTGGTTTTGTGAAGCCACAGGCTCAGCATAAGAAGATAGAGCAAAAGAAGGAAGTTGCAAAAGTCTAGAGAAAGAAACAAGAGTAAGACATTCAACTAAGGAATGACACAACACTTGTGCATTGTGCACAAGATTTCATAGTTGATTGAGATAGAACATTATCTCAAGGGGAGTTATCTTCCACAAAGTCTCTCAGCCCCCTAAAGAGAGTAAGATGTTCATTACAGCATGAAAGGTGATCTAAAATAAGATGGTCTAAATAATTTGGTTGATGAGAAAGATGGAGTCTACAGAATGGGTGTCCAAAGTAAAATCCTTGCTTGTGGAGGTCTACTAAGTGATTGTGCATCACTGTGAAGTTACAGAGTACTCTAGTAGCCAATTACCTAACAAGTACAAGGTGCATTAATTGAAGAGAGTTAGGGAAAATCCATATCATTTATACTTCAATTTGCACAATAATAGCTCATTCAAATCAAAATCATTTATGTCTAGAGTTGAGGAGAAGGAGAAGGCATCAAAAGCATCTTGCGAATTTAAATTATGGTGAAACCCTAGTGACAACTCACAGAGGCATTTTTCAATTTGGTCTTAAACCCTTGTTTCAAAGTTTGAAAAGGAATTTCAATGCCTACTACAAAATTGGTTGATTTCACTAAGAAACCTAGGGAAAATTATAAGAAATATCCTTTTAAGGCTATGGAGGTAGATAAGGAGGGTGCTTTCTCAAGGGTTATAGTTGATACTGTGTATACTGGAGATGTAAGGATTTATATTCATGCCCCCATGAATGAAATTGATCACACAAAGTTTGAGGAGTTGAGGCATAGCTTGTTAGATGATTATTATGTTGGGTATAAACTAGAATATGAAAATGTGTCGACTAAGGGATCAGATGTATGGAAGGATTTTCTTGATTTATGTGATAACATTGAATGGGTCAGAATCATTTTGAGCAGAATTCATGATGAATTCATGTATTTGGACATACCCTACAAAATCACCAAGAAGCAATTAATTCATAATGGGGTTATGTGCAATCAGATTTGTTCCAGTGATGAAGGTTGTGATTAATGAGAAGGTTATAGAGTCAACCAAAGAAAAATTTGACAAGAGAACACTAAGCATAAGTGATATCAATGATCTATGTGTTAAGTATGCTACCATGGGTATTGCATACAAAGTGTACTTCACCAATAGAGAGGGCTCTACTACCAGTACTACAATTCATACTACATACCAAATGGTTATGGAAGGAAAGGACTTTGATTTATGTGAGTTGATGAGAGAGCGGTTGTTTGATAACCTAAAGAGAACAAAAGAGACCAGATACAACTTGAAGTTTGGGTCTCTGATATTTTTTCTTGCATTCTATTTTCTAAATGAATTTCCTAGTTTCAAGGGAAAGATCTAGCAACAAAACTTTTTGGTTGCCACATAGATTAGGAACCACATGAGAGGGTTCAATGACATTCAAGCTTGTATTGCTGCATATTGGGGTTTCTTCAAGAACTTGCAAGCAGTAATGCAGAATGGGGAAATAATTCCCTTTGATATGGTCAGAAGATACAAGGATAAGATAATTTTTTTGGTTGATAAAGATTACTGCTATAATGAAGCAGTGGAACCTAGGACATCTTGGATTCCCAAATTTCCTTATGAGGTTTCTTTTGATGAAGTTAAAGCATATGTTGAAAACCTGTTGAACAAACCCAAGGATCCTACAACAAAAAGATTTGGTACATACAGAGATATCATGGATAAGATTGTCTAGAAGAAGGAAGAAGAGATTAGTGAGAAGAGGGTTGATAAGATGTTTGAGAAGATGGGCATTCCATGGTACTCCAAGATGAAACCACAAAAATTTTCCCAAGCTCTAAAGAACATTCCCTCAGATCTTGAGGAAATTGTTGCAAAGAATGTGCCTAGAAGATCAAGTAGATCAACATCTATTGTTACTGCTCCTCTACAACCTAAATAATCCAAACAAGCCACTGCCGAGAAAGAGTTGCATCTGAGACCAAAGGTGTTGAGAAAAAGCATCATAGGTTTAAGCAGCAAGCCAAGAGAAAGAAGGCTGAGACAGGGGAGACAAAGGAGGAAGAAGAAAAGGCTGAGGAAGGTACTTCCAAGCCTAAAGGGAATGGTAAGGAGAAGAAAAGCAAGAAAACACCTCTGGCACCTCCTCCACATGAGCCTCTCTAGTTGGATGTAATCCTTAATGGGATTGTAAGTAATGGCTTGTTAGTAGAAATAGTTGCATTACATTCGGATCTCTCCTGAGGACCAAAGGACAATTGAAAGGGAAATAATTATGTACATGATCATGTACAATTTCGCTCTCAGTAGAATCCTTGAAATTGCTTCGAAGAGTATAGCTCAAGCCCCGAGGGAGAAAAGAGAGGAAGCAATTGAAATTGATGATGAGGTGAAGAAGGAAGTAATTGTCAAAGCTAGATCTTCCATGTCTTCGGAAGAAAAAGATAAAATACTTAAGAAACAGGCTCAGGAATTGAGGTCAAAGCATAGAATAGATACCCTCATGAGTATGGAGAAGGAAGATAGGGACAAAATCCAGGACACTAAAGAAGTGATAAAGAAGATCATTGAGAAAATGAGAAATGTTGAAGATGTGGAGAAACCACAAATATCTCCCTAGCATAATTTTGAAAAACATGAAGCAGAAGAAGAGAAAGAAGGGAAAGAAACACCTAATGAAGAGCATGCTTCTCTTGAGCACATTGTGCATTATAGCCCTCCTCCGGAGAGCACTGGTCAATAGGACCAACAAATGAAGGAAGACAAATCTACTTATGAAGCACATGTACAAGAGACTCTAAAGGTATCTATTTTTGCATCCCCCATTGACTCTATCAAAGAGTTTCTTGCACAACAGAAGCAGATTCACCTACAAATGTTTCACAATTGCTATAGTTGCCTATGTTTGATGGGCAAGTTGATATGCCAAACATCTCACCATTGCAAAAATTGCAACTTGGTGATATCTTTCACTCCTCTGCAAGGGTAGAAATCTTGTAGCAACATGTTGACAACTTAGAGACATTGTAGGGGGTTATAAAAATCCTAGAAGGTGAAATGCCCAATGTAAAAATGGATTCCTCTTTGTCACTTACTCAACAAATCAAATAACTAATGGATTCCTTCAAGGAACACTCTGCTTATCTGGAGAAGCAAGCTTAGGTGAAGATTCAAAACAACAGACTATCTGAGGCCTCCAAAAAATGTGCAAAGGTACATGAGAAGTTGAAAACTTGCATAGAAGACATTCAAAAGTGTATGGAAGAGGCGAAGGAATTATACCTTTTTAGTCTGCAATGGCCTACTACAACAAAATATTTTAAGGATCAAGTCAATGCTATGGAAGTGTAGATCACTAATGTGGTTGCTACTTATGATCTGGTACAAGACAGTGATGGTGCCATCAGTGTACAAGTTGAAAAGCTACACTCCTAGCTACAACGAGTGCAAAATCAAAGGGAACAGATAAAAAAACCAAGTGAAACAATTGCAGGAGGTTGTAAACATAAATTGGGCATCTTTAACATGTCTCATGGTAGGAGCTAAAGGAGTGGAGCAAAAGAATCATATTTCATCCTCCTTAAAAGAAGCAAAAGACATTCATGCCTATCTGGTGAGTCAAATCCAGATCACTACTTCTGCAAAGTTGTAATGGGACAACTCCTTAACTTAGTTGAATTTAATATACAAGAACATTCTTCCCTTTGGTTAGAGTTGAGTATGTGTTTCAATATGTGTTTTATAACTTTTTGATATGTAAATATGTAGAGTAAATAAGTGTTCAACATTCTATGTATATAGAAAATCTTATTGAAGTAAGGGGGAGTAAACTATTAATTTAAGTGTGTATATATATGAGGGGAGTTCATATGTTTTTATGAAGACCACCTACGCTTTGCCCTTGATGTCAAAGGGGGAGAGATAATTGAAGATCTGGTAAGTGTTTCCATCAATGAAAAAGGGGGAGATTGTTGGAAAATATGCAGATAGTGTGTTGTCATTGATGTCAACCTTTGTAGATATCATATATTGTTCTTGGTTGGATGTCAAAGAGGTGTAAGTTTATCTTATCTATTGAAGCTTCTGATTGGATGTTATCACTGGTACACCATTGTACACCATTAGTCAAAATTCATGGTTGGATGTCAAATGCCTTGGTTGATAAGGTTCAAATCTGTCTAAGGCACGAGACTAGCTACACCAGAGCTCTATCAAATGCTTCACATTCCTCTACAAATGATGTTGTTACACCCCACCGTATATTTCTTAAATTACTTTTCACTTTATAGTAGTTAATGTGATGAATCATGGGACTATGAAACTTTGAGAGATGTTCATGTTATGATAAGATCATGCAATGTTATGTTTTGTAATTCTATGGAATGATGACAGTTATTTGTATCATGAATATGATGAAATACAATGAAATGATTCTATTTATTTTGTAAATGCAATGATATGATCATGCTATAATGTTTTCTAGGCTAACTACCCGTTGTTTCTTGAGTGAGATTGCAAGAGCGATCCAAACACTCTAGAGAGAAAGAGTGGGAGTATCACCTGGGAGAAGGGTAAGGTAAGGAATCCTCTAGCGATGTCATATGAGCTTAGCATCGGTCAAGTATTGATTATGTAAACCTAAAAGTGTCTAGGTTTTTCAATTGTGTCTTGGGTAAGTTTAGCCATAGCGCTATATAACCTTGCTACTTTCTTGTTGGTTTGATTGCTAATGTAAATAAGTTACATGATAAGCATTTTGCATATAAATTGCAAAGACATACAAGCATATACATCGATGTAGGTGTGAGTGTGTTGATATAACATATGAACACATCTACATTGAGTAATCGTTAATGTAAACGTGTGTGTATATATATATTTTTTTATAAGCATACATATATAGCTTTACTAAGGCAACGAGGTAATACATTGATGAATTAATATGCATATACGTTGCATATTATATGGGTAGTTTCTCGACTTTATATTGAAGAGCTTAGTGAAATTGTTGTGGCAGCATAGTTATACATTTATATTATTGTTTAAATGCCAATGGGAAACTTGTCTAGCCACGACATGATATAATGAAGGTGGCATAAGTTTTACATTATAAAGAAAATGGGACCATGACGGGCACCTTATTGTTAAAGCTATTATTCAAAGAATGACAACTTTAACCGCAAGCACAGGAAGGAAATGATAACATTAAGGTTTTTGGTCAAAGCGGTAGGCTCATATGCCCAATATGTTCAAGGATAGAACTGAGTGGCCACGCATATAAGATGCGAGATGATTACCATATCCGCAAGAGTTCCTTTCGGCGACTGGCCTTTCAATGTGAACCGCGTGACCGATCAGCCATCTTAGCTTTGGATGCAAAACGCTAAGGTAGCGAACTTTGGGAGTGGTCAACAACCAAAGAGGGGTGGGGGAATTCTAATGCTATTCGAAAGCCATAAAAGACCGCAGATGTCTAACCAAGGTGGCATAGATAGTAAATGATTGTGAGTATTTGTTCGGTGATATGCTTGGATATATCTAGTTATTGTAACCGTTTCTTGTATTGTTGTTCGGTATCGAGTTATCTTTGAGGCCGATAAGAAAACGATGGTGATTTAAATTGTGGATCATAATGAAAGTCTGAAGGGAATTACATAAAACTATCCTTTCACCCCAGGCCATTATGGGAGACAGTTACCCAACTGATAACGCCGCACTTTCTCCTTTTTGGTAGGGGGAATGGGGAGGAAAAAGGTGGGTGATGGTTAACCAAAGGAGGATAACCATACCGTGCATTGGCATATACGAGGGTGGGGAACGAAAAATGGCACTCAGAGCATTGGTGGGAGGATGCGCATGAGAAAGAAGGTGGTATCCAGAGCTTGAAGCCATTAATCTAGTGCTCTCAAATTGGTTCAAATGGGTTTGAGGTGGGTAAAGCCTTGGTCAAAAAGATAGAGCGTATCCTTTAGTCGAAACCTTTCACTGATGATGCTTAGAGATTCGAATAGGCACCAGATCATTAAGTATAGAATGGGGAAAATGTCGATCATTATCTTATGCTACAGAATAGAGTAGAATTGGAGGGGAGTTGGATTAAGTTGCTACACCCGTGGAATGGGATTTATCAATGCACTCAGCATTGCATATTCAATGGGCAGAGGGATAGAGAAAGGTGTTGCCCTCGTGGAAAGAGCAGTGACATGAAAATGAATGGGGAGTTAGCTTCAAGAGTTTTCTTCCCTTTTCTTTTTACTTTCCTTGCACGAGTAGAGGGGAGTAAGGAGCTAGTGAAGCTTAAAATTCAAAGCAAGAGCACAGCCATACACCGCACTAGTCAGGGCACAAGCATGTACCTTCCTTTATTTGTTAAGTGATTTTTAAACATTAAGGATAACTTGTGGGTTCTCTACCTTTCCTTCCAGTATTATTCTTGAGTAAGAAAGGATATTAATGGTTTAACAAAA
The DNA here is from genome assembly GCA_007258455.2 of Sequoia sempervirens. NCBI lineage: Eukaryota > Viridiplantae > Streptophyta > Pinopsida > Cupressales > Cupressaceae > Sequoia > Sequoia sempervirens. Next base: position 95,436 of record VDFB02035730.1, on the reverse strand, counting down.
CTAGTATTAGGGGCAGTTGTGGCTGTGTTAATTAGCATGCCAGTATTTTTACTCATTTCATTTTATATCCCCATGTTGAGATAGATCTTTTCTTGGAATATGTTGGAAAGATTTAGTTGCTCTTAAGGTCAAATAGGGGTGCATATAATCTCAAACCCTCTTTTGCATAATTATGTCATGAGAACTACCTTTGAGCAAGTTGAGACTCTCTTCAATTTTAAAAGAAAAGGTTTTGTTTCCTTTTCTCAATCTTTAAGATTTTTTCGGAATGCAAAGATTTTGCAATCAAAGTTCTTAATTGGACCATCGTTAAGCAAACATCAAACCATATTTCCTTGTGTGTATTGAACCAAACGTGAATAGTAGGAAAGTAAATAAGTGAAAGAAACATTTGACTAAAGCACATTCAAGTGTTAAATTCGTTAACAAGGATGCTTACTCGAGTAATGTATAGCTATTCTTTCTTTTATTTTATTAACTACTTGTTCAGTGACTTGTAATATAAGTTGGGTCCTTGAAAATAAAGACCCCCTTTCCTTCTTGATATGTTCCTTATTGAAATACCTAGGCAGGGTATTCGTAAGGATGTCTTTGCACTATTTTATAACCTTATGTACATCTTGATGATGACCTAGTTTCATCCATATTGCTAAAGAATACTAAGAGTTGGTGAGAAGGTAAAACCTTTTGAAGCCTAGACCCTAGCCTTTGCAGATACGTAACTAGGGGATTCAATTCCCAAGGTATCGTACCAAACTGGTCATATCTCAAATTTGGTGAGTAAGTGCTTATATTATGCAAATTTATTGTAAGGTGGGTCAGTTGGTCTACAATTATGTTTCTCCTTGGTTAACATGATTTCCCCTAAAATGCATGGACTAAAACCTAAAGGAGGCTAAATCCCTAAGGAATATATAACCATTACTTTGTAGACTTTGTCATTGTCATACTCATATTGTATTGTGACCAAGAAGGTCAAGAAGATATCAAATTGTGTCAAGAATTGGTTAAAGTTATATTTTGAGAGTAGATGCTCTCAAGGGTTAGGGTTAAGACTTGAGCAAGTGGTTGTAGTCAAGACCCAAGTAATTACATGGAAGTAACTTGGGTGTTCGAGCCAGAAATAACCAGATATCCTGTTGGGTTGTTAATTTAGTGAACCTTCACTTTATGAGGAAGGACTCAACAATAAAGCTAATTCACTGAACATCTGTGACTATAGAAGGAAGAAGAAATCTTCAACTTAAGATTGATATTTATTATTAAACATGATGAATGTTTTTCAATTCTTTTAGTTTGTGACTAAGTGAAACCATTCGATGGTAGTAAGTCATTAGTAATATATGTATACATGCATAGAGTAGGAGTTTAGACATTCCCAGAGTCAATACTAAGGACTTGAATAAGTGGCAATTTCCAAGTCCCAAGAAGTTACGAAAACATAACATGGGTATTTAAGGTCATAAAAGTAATTGAGAATGGTTGTTTTCCGACTTGGTAAGGACTTGAACTAGTGGTAGTTGCCAAGACCTGTTAGTTACGCTAGTAGGGTTTGAGAATGCTCTAGCACCTTATTAAATTAGTTGAATTATACTTAGTAAGAAAATTTTTGTCGTACTATAAATTCCTTATATTTATTCATTAGGTGGAACAGTATAGTTCTAGGATATCCTAGGTCAGAAAAGGTATTCCAAGTTGAGTAGGATGGGTGAAAAAACAACTTCACTCTTAGTAGCGATTGTATCTATGATACAAATACTATGGCCATAATGAGTGTAGTTGTCTTTGCATGCACTTGTCGGTTCACTGTGACCCGTATACTTAGCTAGTCAGAGATGTTGTACATAGTTGGAAGGTATTAGTTAAGTAGGGCACAACACCAAAGCTCAGATGGCAGAACTAAGAGGGTTCCTAACTAAACCATTCATTGAAGGGAGAGCCCCTTCCAATTAGGAAGGTGTGTGAGGGACCACTTAAGTCCATGGTTAGAGATAAAGCAGCTGGGTGATGCTCTCCCTCTTACAAATGACATGTTGAGTCTTGGAAGACATAAAGAATCTAGATAAGGATCTCTGACTTAACTCTCTTTTAATAATTATTTATAGTTTACTAAATTGAAATCATTGAATTGTGAAGCAAAAAGTAAATGTTAATCTTTTTAGTAGGAAAGTATTTATAGATTCTTTGATGCATCTAAATGAAAACAATATGCATTAGCATGTTTCTTTTATTGAAAGAAAAATCTCTTTTACCTTGAATGTCAATTGTTAACGATTTGGTAAAACAAAACTCATGGTTGGGTAAGAATGAGATGGATGTTACAAAAGTTCTATTCTTACGGTTTGAAGAATAGCTCTACATAGATGAAAGGTATGCATATTGCATGTATCCATGCATATGTTCTACTGTATTTTTTTATGGAGTTGTTAGAGTATGAATTTGCTAAGTCCAAGAGAATGTATGATAAAGAGAGAATCATATGTCTCCACATTTCACCATATTACAATGTTTTACCTTGCAGTTTTGAAGTTAAGTTTATGAAGATGATATGTCTGCTCAGTCTAAGTTTCAAATGATTTGGTTCACCACTGGTAGTTTTGTAGATGACAGTGTGTTGTTTATGTTCCAACAACTTGGTAGGTTGGTTTGTTGGTGTCTAATTGATTTGTGTTAGCATATTTTGGATCAAGAATGTATACAAAGGCTTTGTAATGCATGATGGAAGCTCTTTGGGATGTCTAGTTGCTCTATAAGTTGATATATACTTCTCTCCAACTCTGCAGTTTGTTTGTTGTGGATATCTTGATCTCCATGTGTTTGCACCAATACAAATTGATTTGGAATGACAAAGGGAATGCACATAAATGTTGTTACATGCTATATCAATTTTTTGAAGGGGTCCACAAAGTGTTTCTCTATCTCTCTGATACCACCTTGGTCTAGAGTTGATGTTTTTTGCTTGCTTGTCGAGTCGACTCGTCATGATGAGTTGTTCCCGCCAAGTGTTTAGATATGTGTGCCAATTTTTGAAGATAACTTTCATGAAGGATAGGTCTTGGATATCTCTTAGCCTAGACTGCATAAGTTTTCTTTCTATTATAAATGTGTTTGAAGTCGAATTCATTGTAAATATTGTATATCTTATATTTCATGTTTGTAGCTAACCTAGAGAACCTTTTTTAAGGATGCATATGGTATAAATTGAAGATAAAAGTTTTTGGGAAGGTGTGTGGGTGTATTATGAATTTTTAGAGCAGACAATATGTGGATAGATTTCAATAGAATACCTTTTGATGATGAATATGTCAAAGATCAATTTTGATAGATCAACAACAAATGTGAAGACTGTGAAGAAGAATACGAGCCTATAAATGAGTAATTTTACTGAAGGTAGTAAGTTGTAAGCAACATATAGATTATTGAAGCAATTGTATATACCAAAGGAAGTGAGCCAGAGGTAACTGATGTATTGAAATAATCCAATTGTATGTAGAGGCAATGAACCTATGTTGTGAAAGTTCTATTAAGAAAGGAGTAGTGAACTTCCTTTGGTTAAAGACCATAAATACCTGTTGTAAAAGTTGTTATATTCATGAGGCTGAATTTGGACAATAGATCCAAGCAGCTTGCTCACCGTGGTTTTTCCCTTGTATGGTTTTCCACATAAATCTGGTGTTATGGGTGTGTGCAATTTATGTTATTCTAATTATCTTGGTTTAATTGGTTAATTGTTGATGAATGAAAGAAATTGATTAAGTATTGATTCACCCCCCTCTCAGTATTGTTGTGTTCAATAGTACCATGGAATAGTTATGCAAGGGCATAGCTCCTTTACCACCTTAGAGAAATTTAGCTATAGATTGATAAAGAGATTTGACAAAATGGATCTAGAGGTTCATTTCATAAAGAGCTTAATTGAAGCAAGAAAGTACAATAGAGTAGTATGTAACAAAATTTCAAAGGTTTTCAATAATGGTTGAGGATTTCAATCTAGTTTCTTTATAAGATGTTATCTAAAAGGCTCTAAACTTGGAGAGTTTGGTGGAAAATAATACATTCTACTAAAAAATTGTACCTATATGGGATAGCCTAAGAAACCTTTCCAAAAGGGTTTCTCTTATTCAAATGTATTATCTGCATAGTCAAGAAAAGTTGAAGATTCTAGGAATGAGCTTCAAAGGAATAAGCTATGCTTCCCTTGTAGAGATTCATGTGAGACATGACATAGATGCTTGGGAAAGGAATAGGTACACTACATAGAGGTTGTTTCATATGATGATTTAGATATAGAAGAACTAGATCCTAAGGTGATAGTTGATGAGTTGGAGCATGAGGACAAGGAAGGAGGAGAGTCTTCAAGAGGTACTATTCCCACCCTATTTAGATCCCCCCAAGTATCATCCATTTTGATATTGTGGAGTTTTACAAGGTCATAGAGTTAAAGTGTTGATTGATAGTGGAGCCACCCACAACTTCATAGATGAGGGATTGATGACTAATAAGGGTTTTAAAATAGAATATTTTGAAAGACTTGATGTTTTATTAGTTGCAAGATTTATTATCCCTTGTACCAAGAGGATTTAATAGCTAGATATCACTTTAGGGAGGCATAGAGTACATGATTTGTATATGGTTGGCATAGGTCAGGAATTCATGGTTTTGGGAGTGTAATGGTTACATTCACTTGGAGATTTCACTAAAAATTAGTAGACAATGGAAATTAAGTTCAAATGAGAAGGAAAGGAAGTGGATCCTCAAGGATTTTCTAATGGAGCATGCCATTTTATTACAGTCAAAAGGACGAAGAAAACTTCTCATAGAGATCAAGTATCTTGGGAAACATAATGCTTTTTTACAAATACAAGTTTATCCTAAGGTGATAAATCTTATTATATTAATATTCAATCCATCTTGGATAATCTTAGAATGGTATTCTATGATATTCCTCCAAGATCTCAACCAAATAGAGGGTTTCAACATCTCATTGAGTTAGAAGAGAGGTCTAAGCTCATCATCACTACACATTATTAGCATCCTAGGAAGCATAAGGATGAAATTGAGAATCCAATTAATGAGTTGTTGTATATGGGACACATACAATCTAGTTCTACCTCTTTTTATTCTTAGTGATTTTGTTTAAGAAGAAGGATGGTGTTATGAGGATGTGCTTAATATAAATTTCTAATGTCAGTATGGGCATTAGGAGTTTCTAGTCATGCCATTCAATTTGAATACTACACCTAACACTTTCCAATCTTGTAGGAAATAGGTATTCATTAAGAAATCAAGGAAGTTTGTATTGGTTATCTTTGATGATATACCTATTTATACAAAAACATGGGAGGATCATTTGATGGATATTTGAGGTTCTTGGTTTTCTAGAGTAGTAGTCACTCTTTGATAGGGCATCTAAGTGTGAGTTTAGTATCATGAAGATTTTTTTTATTTGGTGCATATCCTTAATGCCTAAGGAGTGAACGTAGATCAAGAGACGAATAAGGCAATTTGGTATTGGCCACATCCTAAGAATCTAACACAATTGAGAGGTTTATTTGGGATTTGTAGCTATTATAAGAGGTTCATCGAGGGGTTCTCATAATTGGTTACACACTGATAAATTTGAGGAAGAAACAATCATTTTCATTGTTCGATTTAAAACAAGCTTTTGATAAGATCAAGGATTGGAGTTTTGTTGATGTAAAACAAGCATCTCATAGTATTTGTGTAAAGAAGGGGGATTCACTACTCATGAGTCTCTTTATTCTCAAGAGATTCCCAAGGGGCGAACTGCCCTAAACTACCTCAAGGAATAGCACGAGAGTTCTAGAATTAGAAAGAGAAAATCACAAAGGTTTTCTAGACAAACTGACGAGCTCTTTGCCAAAGGATAGCAACGTGACATACATACGACAATGAAACGTGCTAGCATCCCATAGGCACATTGGCATCTCACATGGACTAGAAAGCAAGGTTTTCACATAAAACAACAAAGTGACTACTAGCGATCTAATTACTGAGAAATTCTAGAGTACAAGAAAATAATAGAATATGATAGAACTGAAATAAAGTAAAGTAGATGATAAAGTAGAAGAGTATGAGAGATAGAAGAAGCTCACAAAAACCCAAGTAATGGAGCCTCTAGCAAATAAACGTCTTCAATACCTACATGCATAATATTTGGAGAAAAAATGTTGGGGTTGTATAGGGGTTTTCCTCAGTCAAACCCTCGTTATGGTGTTCCCACCTCCGCGGATAACTAGATAGATAGATAGAAATAAAGTATGCGATGAGTGATAAAAGAAAACCCCACTTGAGGAGGAGAACCCATATCACAAAATGTAGGTGATAAAAGTAATCCCCACTCAAGGAGGAGAACCTGTATCACAAAATATGGATGCAATAGGTAGGGGATGTGTGAAATCCCAAGATGCTCACAAGCATAAGGTAAGGGAGATATCAATTGTAAGGATTAAGGAAGCCATAGAGAGAGCAAAACTAGCTGCAAGAGCCAAAAGTGTTGCAAAGAGTATTGTAAGAGATTGAGAGTGTTGCTATAACAAGCTATATGGAATTGTGCAAGCAAGATAGCAAGAGCAAGAGAGGAGGAAAAGGAAAGAGCCAAAGCTGGAAAGAAAACTAGAAGACCAAATGGATTGGAAAGATGACTTTTAAAGAGGGAAAAGAAGCTTCTTGGGCGATTACAAGGCGTCCTAAGCCATTTCCACTAACAAAGTCAGTTGACAAGTGGAAAACATGCTCAGAAGTAGTCATTTGATCGTTGAAATGTTGTAGGATGCTAGTGCGGCACGCTAGTGTCGAAACACATCACACTACAAAATGACACGAATGGGAAAAACACAAGGTTTGATGCAAAGTAGACACACAAGGGTAGCTGCTGAAAAGGGGTCTAGAGCATCCTGAGAAGGGAAAAAGGATGATGTGGGTGATAAAATGGGCCTACACAAATGCTATGGGAGTGGAAACTAAAGCAGATGCAAGAATGTATGTGAAATTACAAGGGGAGCAATTTTACGAGATTACATTTTTCCCCCACTTTAGCAGGCATATGAATCTACACTAATATGCACGCTAATGGAAATCTACTAAACATAGATAACTTCATGATGCCAAAGGGATACTGTAGAGGAAGTAGGAAACTCTTCGAATCAAGGAAGCATGCCTCTAGGCTAAAGACCTACAAAACAAATGCACTAGGCAAGAAAGACTTGCACAAGACAACAAAGTTAGAACATAAAAAGTCATTACATCACTAGGTTAGAACATAAAAACACACATAAAAAAGTACACAACAGACTAAAGGATTTGAGTCCACAAAGTGAAAGAGACCTTGATGTATAAGGTTGTCTCAATACTATGCATCATCCCAAAATTAATAACAATAACACATAAAAGAATTCTAAAACAAAGAGAAGAATGTAAGGATTGATTGCTTCAAGGGAAGAATGCACCCAAAAGTCAAGGAAGCAACCAATGTCGAAGAGAGAAAGAGCATATACTCAGGATGAGGAAGATGTAGATCTTCGATCTAGTATATACAATTGAGAAGATAAGAGAAAAGACAAGAGAAGTGAAAAGGCTCAAGAGAGAGTAAGAAGGAGGAATGAAAATTCCACGAGATATGGCTCCACAAGTACTCTCTCCTAAGGAGGTTTGAACAAAAGGACTTTGTAGCTCCGCGGAACTAAGAAGTTTTAAAAAGTACACTAAAGGCCCTTAGATCAATGATGGATAAATCCCATAGGATGTAAGTATCTCACAGGCCCACAAGAAGGCAACCCCCAAGTTATCTCTCATGAAGGAATCCCAGTGAAGTAAGCACCTTACAGGCCCGTAGAACTGCAAGAAGGAATCCCCCAAGTTCTCCCTCATGAGGGAAACATAGTGAAAGGGGACTCCTTAGAGTGGGATTGGAAAGAAACTTCACAGGCACACCTACAAAGCAACATGTTAATCCCCAGACTAAACATGCTAGATTGAAAAGCCAAACAAGTAGATAGATAGTCGCGTAGGCAGATAAACAGTCATGTAGGCAGATAGACAGTCACACAAATAGTCTACAATTTAAAATCTTTCAAAGAGGTCCCTCAGGAAGCCTTCAAAAGAAAGGGGGTCCACTCAAGGGACACACTATTTGAAAAGCGACGTTTAATCTGGCTGCCCCCAAGCTAGATACCATAGAATTCATTTGAGATAAAAGCTTTCAAAGGGGGTCCATTAGGAACCTTTCAAAAGAGAAAGGGGTCCATTGGAGGGATGCTTCATTTGAAATAAATAGAGGAGAGGGGTTCCTTTAAGAGGGACACACATCTCTAGAACAAGTTATCACTATCCCCAATATACAGGGGAGTAGAACCATGCAAGATACTTAGAACATACAGGATAGAGGTAAACCTCAATATCACTTGTCATTTAAAGAAGAGGTAGGTGCATCAAAAAATAAATGAGTGATGGCACCTGAATCAAAAAGTTGTATTTTATCCTTCAAAGCCTTACAGTCACTAGTCGAATGGTCAGGCACTCAATGGTATGCACAAAAAGAATGTTTTGCTTTATCATGCTTATGAGATCTCTTACGTATAGGAGGAAGATTAATCAAGCGAGTTTTAAGAAGCCACAACAAAATACACTCTTGCTTAGATAAAGAGTGAGGAGCAGGGAGCAACCCTTTCTCATGTGGAGAAAAGTTTGACTGCTCAGAAGAAGAAGACACAAAGATAGAAGACAATGGAGGATCAACATTAAGAACATTATAATTCACATTTGCATCATCCCATGATACATAAGAATAATCATCTTTGATGGTGGGTGTGGTTGATATTATTGGAAGGCTTAAGTGGATCGGATCAACTTTACATTCTCCACTGAAGGATTTTGAAAAGTCTAAAGAACCCCAATCATCACCAAGACATGCATTTTCTTGAGAAGAGGTAGAAGGAGTAGGCTTAGGATTTCTTGCTTTAGAAGGATTGTCTTCAGGGACATCTATCTCAAGAGTATCCTTTGTAGTAGGTATTGTTGGAGTAAACGTCGACACATTGGAAGACGTTGAAGGAATAAGAGTAGGCACAACCGAAGCTTGACCAATAGTTTCCATTTCACATAAGTGCATAGCCTCAGGGCTAGCCTTGACTGTGACTACTCAATTATTGCAAATGAACTTAATGGATTTATGCAAGGTAAACGAGACTGCACCCATATCATGAATCCACAATCTACCAAGAAGAAGGTTATATGGTAATTTTTCTAACATAACATATAAAAGGGTGGGTACGGTAACGGGTCCCAACCTCAAAGGCAAGACTATCATGCCTAGGGCTTGTTGACTGACATTATCAAACCCACAAATGTCAATAGTAGAAGCATTAAGAGAAGATGGGTCAATATTAATCTTAGGAAATAGATCAATGCTACATACATTGAGCATCAAACCGACGTCAATGAGAGTACGTCTAATGCCAATAGTATTAATATTAACTATAATCATTAGAGGGTATGTTTGCTTATGTACTTTCATAGGCGAGAGTTCCTGTGAATAGAATGTGATATTCAAAAAATCTGCATGAATATGAGCCATCAACACATTAACATCTGTCAGCCTAGCAAAAGAAGGCAAGACAATTTTTTGGAAGGCTTCTTGAAGCATACCTTGGTAAACCGAAGCAGACTAAGGCAAGTCCCACAGTGAGATCTTAGCCAGATTAACTTGAAGTTGCTTGACAAGATCATAATCACTAGGTGATTTAGTCTTAGGTTTAGGTGCTTGAGGAAGGCTTGGTTGTTTATTCATTCTATTCTTATAAGTATGGGCCATCACTTTGTAAGAGGGAGCCATAGAGAGATAAGGAGAGTCACTATCAAATTGAACATCATTAATAGAACAAATCCTTTTAGGAGAAGGACTAGCTAGAGTTAGGTAAATGACTAGTCTCTTAGGCCTTTGAGGGGCAGCAGAGACAGATTACATTTATAGAATCATCACAACTAGTGGAATAATTATTTGAAGAAATATTCTCAACATCAATCCAAGAAGGATCAAATGTGGAAGGAGATTCATCATTCGCTAATAAATCATCTCTAGAGGAGAGTGCATTGGAATAGAGAAGAGATTGATCATTCACTAATGCATCATCTCTAGAGGAGAGTGCATTGGAATGAAGAGAAGGTAGAGTAACATTAAAAAAAGTATCAATGATTTCATCTTCTTGCAACAAAATATCCTCTGACGTAAGAGGAATTTCATGAGAAGGATCAAAGATACCGAGTGACATGGGTAAATCCAAGTCACCCTCACATGCACGAAATGGAACATCATTAACACTTTGAATACAATTAGATATTGAATTGATAAAAGAAGATATTAAATTCATTTTGAAAATAGTAAGTTAAATATGACAAATAATAAATAAACAAGTTGGTTGATAATAGAACTAAGAAAAACCAAAAATATGGATTTTTGGATTTTTTCGGTATTTTCTAGGTTCTAGTAATTTGCATTTTCGGAGGTCTTTGGAGCATAATTTGGCATCAGAACTTGCGTCAATCCCTATAATTTGATAGCCAAAGGCATAGTAATTTAGGGATTAAATTAGTCATCTTGGAGACCTTTCCAACGATGTAAATGGTTTTGGATTCCGAGGACCGAGTCAAAAGTTATGACCCCACCAAATTGGGGTAAATAAATTCCTAGATTTTTGAAAAATACTTTGTTTCATGTTGGGTTCACCAAAATGTAGAGAAGGGGGATTCACTACTCATGAGTCTCTTTATTCTTAAGAGATTCCCAAGGGGTGAACTGCCCTAAACTACCTCAAGGAATAGCATGAGAGTTCTAGAATCATAGAGCAAATCACAAAGGTTTTTTGGACAAACTAACAAGCTCTCGTCCAAAGGACAACAATGAGGCATATGGATGATAGCACGACGCGTTGGCGTCTCACACAGACAAAAAACAACAAAGTGACTACTAGCGATCTAATTACTGAGAACTTCCAGAGTACAAGAAAATAACATAATACGATAGAACTAAGATAAAGTAAAGTAGATGATAAAGTAGAAGAGGATGAGAGATAAAAGAAGCTCACAAAAACCCAAGTAATGGAGCCTCCAGCAAATGAGCATCTTCAATACTTGCATGTGTAAGATTTGGAGAAAAAATGTTGGGGCTGTATAGGGGTTTGACTTAGTCAAACCCCCATTTTGGTGTTCCCACCTCCATGGACAGCTAGATAGATAGAGAGAAATAAAGTATTTGATGAGTGATAAAAGCAAACCCCACTCGAGGAGAAGAACCTATATCAAAAAGTGTAGGTGATAAAAGCAATACCCGCTTGAGGAGGAGAACCCATATCATAAAATATGGATGCAATAGGTAGGGGATGTGTGAAATACCAAGATGTTCGCAAGCATAAGGTAAGGGAGATATCAATTGCAAGGCTTAAGAAAGCCAAAAAGAGAGAAAAAAACTAGTTGCAAGAGCAAAAAGTGTTGCAAAGAGTATTGTAAGAGATTAAGAGTGTTGTTGTAACAAGCTGTATGGAGCTGTGCAAGCAAGATAGCAAGAGTAAGAGAGGAGGAAAAGGAAGGAGCCAAAGTTGGAGAGAAAACTAGAAGACAGAATGGATTGGAAAGATGACTTTTAAAGAGGGAAAAGAAGCTTCCTACACAATTACAAGGCATCCTGAGTAGTTACCATAAAAAAATTTAGTTAGCAAGTGGAAAACATGCTTAGAAGTGATCGTTTGATCGTTGAAATGTCGTAGGATGTTAGCGAGGTGCACAGACATCTATGTGGTGTGCTAATGTCCAAACATATCATGCTACAAAATGACATGAATAGGAAAAGCGCAAGGTTCGATGGAAAGCGAACGCACAAGGGTAGGTGCTAAAAAGGAGTTTGGAGCATCCTAAGAAAGGAAAAAGGATGATGTAGGGGCTAAAATGGGTGTACACAAATGCTAAGGGAGTGGACACTAAAGTAGATGCAAGAATGTATGTGAAATTACAAGGGGTGCAATTTTACGACATTATAATTTGAAAGTAGGAAGTTCAAGAAATTAGAAAAATAGATTATATGTTTATGATAAAGAGATGTTCGCTATCATGCATCCTTTGGAAAAGTTTAGACAATATTTGGTTTGTGAAAAATTCATAGTGAAGATGGAACATAACAACTTGAGATTCCTCATCCACTAAAAGGAACTTAATGAGGGACAACAAAAATGAGTAAGCTATAGGATTATGGTTTTGCAATTGAGCATGTTAAGATAAAGAGTAATGTTTTGGTTGACATGTTATCTAGAAATCTAATGCTGTGTTCTATATCTGATACATTAGTGATTGGAGAGTTGATATAATTACTTAATATGCCAAGAATGCTTTTAATACTAAAATTTTGGAGGATAAGCTACAAGATGATAGATATAAGGTGGTGTTAGAACTATAAAATTTTGAAAATTTCATGGCTGTCTGTACCCATAAGTTTGCTAAGAAGTCCATACCATAAGAACAAGAATCCTCTCTTCATAACATATTTTCCCATATTCTGTCATGTGGTTCCATAGAATTTTCCTAACCCTGAGCATTTGAGTATATAATTCATATCGGTGTGACATGATGCAGTTTTCACAGATCCATAAAGCATTTTATACTAATGTATGTCTTTTTGCAGTCTATTGGCAAGACATCGGGAATTTCTTACCGATGAGATTTTAGTTGAGGATTCATATCAGCATGATACAGTTCATTGTCTCAGTGATAGAAGGATCCTATCAGCGAGACAACAATGGTCGGGATAATTCATAGCAAGCACATGTGTGTCATACCAATGAAGCACAAAGAACTATGTCGTTGAGACAAGAGCTATCGGTGTAATGTCCCAGATTATTCACTTGGTCTTACCGATAAAGCAAAGTTGGGTTCCGTCGTTGTCATCGGGATGAATTAAAGGATTCTTACTAATCCACTATGTCACACCGATAGGATTACATTAGGACTTGGCAGTATATTTGGACATAATGGATTCGGTGAGACTGGCTTTAGCGGGGAGAGATACGAAAGGTCATGTCGAATGAGGTTCCATCGGCAAGAAACTATTATGTCTCGGCAATCAGAAAGCAAACTGAAGGAAACATATCGGTAAGACTTGAGTAGTCGGAGGAATGTTTTTCTGACCCCTAAAGTCACAATGACACTCAAGACTGCAGGACATCAAAGCGATATGTGATTTGTGGTAGTCGGAGAGACATTGAACATTGGTATGACTGCAGGATGTCTCAGTAGGTGTTTAGCAAATGTTGGTAAAAGCCCGAATGAAATGATCGCCGAGTTTTGAATATGAAAGGACGTGTCCTTTTGAATAATGATGTATAAATGTTCATTTTTTATTGTGAAAAGGTGAGAGAGAGAAGCAGATAGCGAGTAAAAAATATAGTAGGATACAAAATGTTTACAATTTTGAGACTATGATGCATGTTTGAAACAGTGGAGATTTCAATTGAATTCATTTGATGTGGTGACATTTTTCTGGTATCAATTGTCTGTTGTGTTAATTGAAAGTATTGTTGAAGTTGTCTCCAAGGTTGATGTTTTCTAATTATTTAAACTGATATATCAAGGATATTTTTTCAGTTTATCAGTGCACACTTGTTGTATCTGTATGGTTGGATTAATTGGTTCTTTCAAGGAGAGATTAAATCCTTTTAGTCAATCATAGTAATTAGGGAATCTCATTTGGATCTGTTATCTCCTGAAATTGCACCCTATTGAACCTAATGTTCAACACCTCAGTGTAACATTGGAAGACCTCTTAAGATGTGGGTTTCTTGTAAGCAAAGGTCAACCTCCAGAGAAGGCCAGCTTCCTTTGGGTATCACCTAAAACTACTGATCTTATAAGGAAAAGGGGAGAAGGAGAAACATAAATTGAAACTAAACTAAGGTGATACACCGGATGTTACTTGGATTTGAAACCAGACTTCATACACTTGCTTTCGTTGACTGAAGGTAAATTTGCACAACTTACTTCCACGTGTATTTTTTGCACAAGTGTTTCACAAACAGGTCTTGGTGCTAAGATTCCTAGAAGGAAAGTTAATTTCACATCTAGAATTCATTATATCTTTTGACACAATTTGTGATCTGCAAAAACATGCTTTCTACACAAAGGTTCTAAAATATGAGACAAAGCTCAAAGGAAGTGAACATTTACCTCACTAAAAGCTCGATCAATTAGCTGACTGAACACAAAAATGGAAAGAGAAAGTAGGCAAGAGCTTCAATTCAATAACAATCAAGGTCTTTACTGAATTTCATCTCCAATATTGAGTTACAAGAATTTTCTAATCTGAGAGAGGACTGGAAAATTCACCGACTTCAGAAAAAGCATCAACCGAACTCACTACAAACAGGCAAAAAATGCCTTATATACAAAAGTAAGGTCGGCCCCTTAGGGCTTACAAAAATATCTGCTTAGAAAAGATCTGCCCTTCAGATCTTTTTGATGAATTTAATGCCGCACCCTGCGTGTCCATGACGATGAAGAGTCGTCCCCGGAGAAGCCCTCTGATCTTTCTGCAACCACCGCATTCATTCTGATCTTGGCATCGTGTCCTGTTCGAACCACTTCAACTGAATGCTTTGAATGCTCTGAGCTCACAACAGATACGTGCTGCATTCATCCTGTTGACATTCTTCATTCTGATCAGACTGCCACGACTCACCTCAACTCCTTCTATTGGTCGAGCGTATTCCACGCAGACTCTGTGGGTAGTCAAAATCCTTTTGAAAAGAATTGCATCTTGGCGAGACATTGAAAGTGTCTTGCCAATGCGATTATATCATTCTGCAACCTATCGACAAGATGTGGATATATCGATGAGAGTCTTTATCGAGCTTCAAAACTCATACCGATGTTGCCTCTGTGGTCGCCAAGATAATCACCATCGAGAAGACCCTTTACCTCTACGCATCTGCTCTGTTAGGGAGACATTTCTATCTCGGCAAGAGGTTGTGCCGAGGGCACCCTACTTTGGCAAGGGCTCATTTTGTTGCACTTCAGCAAGACTGTGGTAAGTCAGGAAGACATCTCTCTGAACTTCTATTTCTTCTAGCGAGACCCCCCACCTTCAGTGAGACATGGTCATGTCGGCGAAACCTCAGGGCGATAGCTAGAAACTACACCGAAGTCAAATGTCAGGGAGACCTCCTGCATCGATGAGACATATTGACGAAGTCGCCCACCTATGCTGAGAATCCATCCTCCGCCGAGTTTTTCACTTATCAGCAAGACACCACCGAGTCGGGGAGACCTTTCTTTGACTTGGAATGCTATACCTGTTGATGGTGTTTTCTGCACAGCAACAACTCAGACAAAATGCAATATTCTATCTCTCTTGAAAGGTTATTTTCAATAATAAATCACTGAAAATCACCCCAAGGTCTCTTAGGTGTCAGGTCATGACAATGCATAAACAACTCAGATAATTATGTGAAAATGCTGGTAATCACAAAGGGACCTTACTACAAGCAAACTGTATCTTTCCAATTTATCAGATTTTGCAATATAATGATCTCTGATCCTAAATCTAACCAAATGATAAAGAAATAGCAAAAGATGAGGGTACGAGGATATAATAAAATCTAAACTATTCCTAGGATGAGTAATGCAAATGATAGATATCTGGAATGGACCAATCTCAAACAACCAATTCCTGCTTAACCCACGATGCAATATCACAAGAATGGTGCAATCCTCTGAGGTGTGTAAATTTTCAAATCATAGACATTCATCTACAATCGAACTTAAGCACATGTGAATATATGGTCCAGGTTGACTTCACCAGCCTACTACAATCAGATAGTTGCTGGGAGTATAGACCAGAGATTGCTACAAACATTCCAAATATGAAATCATAAACATCATTCACCAAACTAAAACTAATTTAATTCTGAACACTAAACCCTAAATCCTCAAGCAATTTGAAAGATAGAACAATAAGAACCATGCAAGATAAAATAACACAAGAGATTTCACCAGGAAAAAACCACAATGCCTTCAATTGTATTAGATCACCAAAATGCTGCAACAATTCAACTGTTCTGATTACAATACTTGCTTCAAGAAATTAACTAATACTTTTACTGCAAAATGCTCTAGCTTTTTTCTGCTCTTACTTATCTCTACTACTTTCTAGCTAACCCTTTACAATGAGGCAAGAATGCCCTTTATAGCAAGTCCCAAGATATGTCGGCCTAGCCAAACATCTACAAAATAAGAATAACCACCCAAAACAAGTCGGCCAAGGAAAAAATCAAACTAAGGCACGCATTAAATGCCATCCACCATCAAGGTCGGCCTTGACACAATCCTCAATGCAGTCCAGTCCAATGCATGCCCTATGATAATGGGGAAGCACAAATCTCAAAATAGGCCTTAACTGCCGCTTCCCCTATCCTTTCTCTGAACTGATGATCCTTGGACCCTCAAGAACGCTCCATCCAGCTCGGTGACAGGTGGCAAAGGTAATACCCTAAGCCGACATTTAATGGAGTCAATTTCATCTTTTGACTGTTCAACAATCTTGTCCCAATCCTCCTTGCTGGCCAGATATCTATCCATTACACCCTAGACTTCTGCAGCAAGAGATCCATGTCCTCCTTGTCCTGGGACAACACATGCTCCAACAGTTCTTTAGCCCTGACCGCATCCTTTCCAACTGATAGGATTTCCTTAATGGTATCATCTCCCTTTACTTGCACATTCATCAGCCAATCTATTGCAATTTGAGCTGAGGCCTTCATTTTTTCAATCCCGGAGATTGTTTCCTTGGGTAGAAAGTCGGGAGTAGTAGAAGAAGAAGGATGGAGAGACTGCAAAGGCTTCATTACTTCCTCCAAGCATTTCCTAAGTCTTTCATTCTCCTTCTTCAGCTCATGCTTGGTTTGGGTCTCTTTCCTCAACCTACCGATAATCACAGCACTTGACCCTTCATATTCTTCAATGTCATGTTCCATAGAGGCCGGTCCAAGGTTGATAGTTTGCACATTGTAATCTTGACCAGTGACCTCCTCTCTTGCCTTGTTTGCGGCAGGAGTGGCAACGTGGATGACCCTGTTATTTGCCTCATCTCTTTCCACCTTGGACACCACCTTAGCTGCCTTCCTTTTCTTCCCTTTGCCAATCTTGGACAACATTTCATCCCAATCCAAGGGAGTGTCTTCAACTACCACCTGCTTCTTTCTTGCAATCTCCTTTTCTAGCCAGTCCGGGGCTGCAGGTTCTACCTGGATTTCTTCTGTTCTGACTTCTTCCGGCTGTTCGGTCATTTTCTCTTCTTCCTCTGCAGTTATTTTATCCTCCTCTTTCTCAGGGAGTTGCTCACCTTGATCAGTTTCTTCAAGCTCCACCTCTGGTTGTACCGGTGATGGGGTTCTAACAGGGATGTCTTCTTTCTGCTCAGGGGATCCGTTACCTCTGCCATTCTCCGGAGAGTCCTCATACATCACCAAAGGGGAAGGATGCCTCTCAACCTCTTTTGCCTTGAGCTCCTCTGCCTCACCGAAGAGTGTTCCCTCCTTAAATGGCTCCGCCTCTCCGCTGATTTCATGCTCCTCCGGAATTTCTTCTTCAGGTGCACTTGGTGGAGGAGAAACAACCTTGGATGGTTCCACAGTTGGTGATTTTGGCGGAGGATCCATCTTTTGCACAGTGTCCTTCGGAGAGGGAGTCCTGGATCTCCTTGTGTAAACTTTTTCTTTCTCACCTCCTGAACTCTCCACATCGACAATAGGAGGCTCATCCTTTGATGTATCCCGACTCTTCTTCTTTGTAGCCCTTGTTGTTCTTGCCTTCTTTGGTGGTGGAGGAGCATCCTCCTCTTTTGCTTTTTCCAACTCTTCCTCATCAGAAGACTTGCTAAGCTTCAAAGTCTGCCATCTCCTTTTTCCTTTTGGCCTCCTTTTTGTTTCAGGCTCACTTTCCTTGGGTCCTCTGATTTTTATCTTGAACGGTGAGCTCTTTGCAGTTTTCCCTTTGGGGTCATCATCCCCGGATTCCTCTGAAGTAGACATGGGATTGAGGTCTCCCATAAAATTGAAGGTACAAGTTACCTTCTCGCTTTCCAGCTCCCAAACCTTATGCTTCAACCAGGAAGAGGTGAATTTCATAACCGAGGCCATTAGGTTTTCTAACTCTGTAACCTCATCCTCATTCCAATTGATATCCCCGACTGACCTGTCTTTCACAGCTTCATAAGCATGATCCTGTACCAGGTTTCCATCATCTTCTAGTTGGTCTAGGATCAACTTAACATTGTACTGTCTGATTGCATCGATAGGGAGTCTGGAATACCTTTTCTTCCTGGCCTCAAGATCATCTTTGATGTTGGCCCAATAGTCCTCTAGGTCACTTTTATGCCTGTATTCCCTAGTGGCCTTCTTCTGTGCCTCTCCTGTGATATCGAAGTTCATCCTCTTGGAATGGAAGGAGAAACCATACGCTGCCAACTCTTCTCCTGCAGTATGTGCTGACTGGATGGAAGGACACACTTCTGCCACACCAATCCCAAGAGGAAAATCCCCACTAAAGCCTGTCTTATGCTTTTCTTTCTTCATAATGGCATCAAACTCACAAATCTTCCTCACAACCTCCAACAAAACAATGTGATCAGTAGGATACCGAGGTAACCTATATGGAGTGACCGGGCATCCATCAATTCTACGGTAGGTAAAGGTGGGAAATTGGATGAACCAGGCGCCATAATTCTTTATCAGCCCTTTGGCTCCATCCGACAGTCTCATATGTTCAGCGTTCTGGAGCATCCTGGTGATATGCATCGTGAAGGCATCATTAGCCCTGTGGTAGTCTTTGTGTCCCAGGTGCAGTTCCAGATAGATCTAATAGATTATGTCCTGTCTGAGTGTCCCTTGTGGATTCAAACCCCTATATGGGTAGAATCTGGCTAACACATATATGACATAAGAGGACATAGTGAACCTCTTAGTCTCCAGAACATTCCTCAGCTGTTTGTCAATTTCAACACTAATAAGCCCTACCCAGTGATAGTTAGTTCCTTGCTCAACCTTGGTGATCACGTGGACCATCCAGCTCTCTAGCACTCTGGTAGTCTTCAAACCCCTATATGGGTAGAATCTGGCTAACACATATATGACATAAGAGGACATAGTGAACCTCTTAGTCTCCAGAACATTCCTCAGCTGTTTGTCAATTTCAACACTAATAAGCCCTACCCAGTGATAGTTAGTTCCTTGCTCAACCTTGGTGATCACGTGGACCATCCAGCTCTCTAGCACTCTGGTAGTCTTCAAACCAGCCGTTCTACTCAAAAATGTTATGGCATCATAAACATCCGACCTGAACTTAACTCTGTGCAACTGCTTAGGAAATTTAGAATGGTGGGACTTTGGTTTCTCTAGCCACGAATTGATTATCTGTTGAGCCTTGATTGGATCATTCTCATAGTATGTTTTGGCTGTGTCTATGTTCAGAGCACACACTGAAGGCAGGTCAGGCATGTCAAAGGCCTGAGCAATGGAGACAGGACTGAAATTAGCCAAGACCCTCCCCTCAATACTGAACACCCTTTGTGTATCAAAATCATACTGCCGAGCACACTCAAGAAACATCTCATAACATTGGATCACTGGAGGGAAACCAGCCACATGCACAAGTCCGGACTTCATCATTCCATTTCTTAAGGCTGATAGATCCTTTTCAGCTGTCCTCTGCTTAAACTCTTCATACCTCCAAGCTCCCACATTAGTATCTGACACTTCGGACCATACGGAGGATATCCTACTCTCAGGAAGCTGACTCTTGATATCCAATCTTAATCGTTCTGCCTCAGAAATGGATGACCCCTCCGTGCCACCCTTAGATTTCCCGGTAGCAGCTTTACTTGATTCAGCCTGCACTCACAAAAGACATCATTAGTATTTAATTATCATGCATATTTCAATCCAAAGGTTAGGATAAAATTATATAAAGCAATTAAAATCCATCGCAAACTACTAATCTTTGAAAATCCAGAGAAATGAAGCAGTCTGGGAAAACCATGTAAATCGGGAAAATCCAGTCGGGGCAGAATTTTAGAGAAATCCGACCCAGACGAATTCCTGTTGCCAAGTCATCATAAGTCACATAAATCGTTAGTACAGCCCAAAAATCATTAGATTATCATGAAATTTACTCGTTAGCAACGAGAATTAAGCAATTAGCGTTCACTCCATTAGTCCTATCTTCAAAAAATCAAAAAGGATAAGGCCAGACAGGAAAACCAAAAAAATTCGGATGGGACGGATTTTCGCAAACAGCTAGAAATGTTTCAGAAATTACTCCAGTCCCCGGAATAAGCCTGAACCGGGAAAATTCAGGTGTGCAGAAATTCCGCGGACACAACGGGAACCCGACGAACAATGACACGCGAATTGGCGATTGAACAATGATGCAATCTTTCCACTCGGATTCTAACGGTCCTGAAGTTGATGCTAATCAATAAAATTCAGAATGCAAATGGTTCCAAACTCTCAAAGCCTTCAAATGATGAATTCCCATGGTGAAATGGCGATGCCCTAATTTTGATGAAAAACCTCCCGCCATGAGAACCAGGGTGAGTCCATGGTTTTAAAATATCATTCGATAAAAGTCAGTCTAAGGCACTCCGAATCCTCTCAGGGTGCGGGGTCAGCGTAATACAAGGGTAAGCTTGGAAAATCACCACAAATCCGTTATTCTGGGCCAAGTACCAAGACAACCCTAACCTCGCAGATGGCAAATTTTGCACAAAAAGGGCAAACAATCTAACCCGAAACCCCCAGAATGGACGTACCCACCGTCTAATGGATAAATAGCGCTCATATGGCGTGGGTGATGAGTTCCTTCAAAAAATGGGTCAAACCCTAACTCGATAGGAAGGAAATCGTGGCTAACATGAGCTAACATGAAATGACCACCAATCAATACAGGAGACTCAATCATTGCATAAACAAACAAGAGGGGCCATCGATAACATACCATGGATCAATTCAGATGAAACTCGAACTTTGGAGAAGCAAACTGCAAAACGAACACGCCCAGGCAATGCAAATCCAGGCACCGACAACCAGCAATCCAAACGCACAAGCCGCTTGAGATGAATCTTCAAAGCTCAAATGAAACGCTTAATCGCCAGAGCAATCAACAAGGTGAACGATGAAGTCAGAATGACGCTTAAAAGGTTTCAAATCTGCCCATATACCCGTCTGAGCAAAGGTACCCTGGCCATTAATGAGCGACAAGACACTTTTGACAAATCCGGAAACCCGAGCCCGAGACGGAATTTTAGAAAATCCCAAGATACGCGGAAACGCAGATTTCACGGAAATGCAGAAACCGGGGAAATGACGAAGTTCGGGATTTTGGCAAAGTCTGGGAAAATCCGTCTGAACCAAAAAATCCCGGAGTCGGATAAAAACCCGGATTCAGAGAATCTAGCTAGAAACAGACAAAGAACCAGGGCCCGGGAAAATCCGCCAGAGCTAGAAAATCCCGGACATAGGTGAAAACCTGGATTTTGCCTCAAACTCAATTTTAACCAATTTAAGCCTTAGGGCAAGGTCAAGGCCAATAAAACTAACATGTCAAGATCTCAGAAAGATAAGTCCAATAAAACCAAAGATCAAAAGACATACGAAAAGAGGGTCCCTACTCCAAGTGGGGCGTGTGTGTGAAAAATGCACAACAATACCGAAGGCCTTCTTGTTGATGAGACTTTAACGGGTCGCTAAGACCTTATGCCGAACGCTTTGTCTTTCGGCGGGCTCCTTTTCCCATCGGGGAGACATCTTCACTTTGGCATGACCTTATGCCGATGTCAAACATTCTCGGCGAAATCTTTCGTTGTTGGCGAGACTCCTGTCGAAGGCAAACATATCGAGGCCCCTCCCTCTCTTCCTTTGGCAAGACTACTTCCATTCATCGAGACCTCTCATCGAGCCCCTCGCTTTTTTCTGAACTCTTCATTTCGGGGAGACTTTTTGTAATCGCCGAGACATCTCAGCGAGATCCCTTAGTCGTACTGGGGCCTTCTTTCTTTTATGTTGCTCTATCTGTTGGCAAGAGGTCATATGTTCGGTGAGAGATCTTACCAAAAGCACAATGTTATCCCGAGACCCCTTTCATTTTGGTAAGACTCCCCATCTGTCGGCAAGACTTCTTCCTGAGCTCATCATCTTTTGGCGATCTCGCTTTACTTCGGGAAACAAACTGCTTTGGCAAGACTTTTGGTGTCAGCGAGACATCTCACCGGTCTTCATTCCTTACACCGAAGGCACATCCCTTCGGTGAGACTTCAGTTGGTCGCCAGGACCTTATGTCGATATGAAACTCCTTTGCAGCGACCCTATCATTTTCTTTGGTGAGACATCTGAGAGGTCTTGGCGACCTTCTCCTTAGATGATTTTAATGCCGAACCTTCCTAGGGTAGGTTCTCCCACTGAGCTCCCCGTGACCTAGCAAGAAATGTAGGATCCTTGCCCTCGTGTGAATGTTCCATTGGCCTCTCGAAGATCTAACATATGATTATCTTGCCTGATTGAAACTATAGGTGAAAAATAGGCAACATGATCATTAAGAAGAGCTTGGTAATCACATTCCTGCATGTTTATACAAGTTATAAACTTAAACCTATATGCCAAACAATTTGAGTATCTTCCAAAAAGGAGTTATTCATTTCAGATTTTCATTTGACTCCATACACTCAATAAGGCACTAGTCTCTACTATTTCATTGTTTAATTTCATTCATTTTTACATATGAACACATTAGATTTTTGCCTTGATATTGCTTATACAATTTATACCAAAATAAAACTCATTTATCCACTCCTATTTTCCAGTGTGGGTAAATTGCTTTAGGAAATTAAAAAAGGTCAAGTCTGCTTTATTCAAATAGGTATACCCGCCTAGGTCTAGTAGCACCTAAAGAGAAGAAGGTTCAAATAATTTGGCCTTGTCTGTTACCTTGAAATGTTGTGAGAGCTTGGCAACCTCTTGTGGTTCAAACCTGTGTTTTTGAGAGCTAACAAATTGGTGACTTTGCTGGGGAATTATTATAGGATATCCGATTGAAGATCATCATATAGAGTCATTGAAGAAAGATTCATAATTTGAGAAGTTTCAGAAAAAAAGTGATTCCGCTAGGGAAAATCAAAAATAATTTCAAAAGAATCATTTTCCTAACTTTTGGAAAAGTAGGTGGCGACTCTAGAAAAAATTTGATGAAAAATATACAACAACCTTATGGAAAAACCTTTGAATGAGCTACATGATGAACTAAACAAAGTGAAAGTAGAAGTAGTTGAGAGCAAGAGAGCATTACTTCAAAAGATGAGTGAATTGGGTATCTTTCCTACTTTAGATACACCACAATATATACCATTCTCTGATGAGGAAGGATATTCAAATGCAAGTGGTTCTTCAGCTCCACAAGTGTTTGATAATACAATTGGAAATCTTCACAATGGAAGCAATGCATATCATGCACAACAAAACATTTATTCACCACAACCATCAAAGTAAGTAAATGTTTATCCAGTCCCTCCTGGACAAAGACTGGTAAGCTATCAAGATTATCAATATAATCAATGTCAAGTGCAACATAATTCCAGCCCACTTGGAAATGTCAGTCAAAATATGCAACATGGTACATATCAGAACCAACAATCTGTGAAGAAAAATGATGAATATTTCAAAAACATTTTGGATGCCTTTCTTGACATAAGAAGATATAGAGGAGAATCTAGGCACTCTTTGCTCTATAGAATGACAGATATTTGTAGGAAAATACCTATTAATTTCCCACCTAGTAGGTCTGAGATCATTCAACAGTTCATGAAAGTGTATGAGCCAAACCCAATTTATTGGCCTGAATCATGGATACCAGTTTCTCTTGATCAACTAGATGAATGGATTGATATTGTAGATATGAAAAAGTATGAAGACAATGGTGACATCATTGATGAGGATGGAGAAATTAATCTAACAATGCATTCAATAGAAGAACCAGACGCAAATGAAAATAATTCCTATGACAGGCTGCATGAGGAAGATGAAAATATGGATGGTATCTCCTGCATAATAGATTGTGGCAGTGCGCATTATGAGGGATCCATTGAATACTAAAATTATGAAGACAAGGAGATATTTTCAGCTTTTATGGAGATCAAGAAGAGGGAGAAATAATGGAAGATATGGAAGAATAAACATGTTCACTCAGCAGTGAGAAAATTTCAGATATGCTAACTCTTGAATACCAGAGATGTGCACATGAAGGTGATTCCGAAGTCCTGTGTCCAACCTACATTTGTTTTGGCAGTGAAAGTTCTTTGTGCAATGATTCATATGACTCCCAGTGCATTTCTTGAAGTGATGGAGAAACCTTTGAAGTTGATCAAAAATCTATATCCATTCAAGAAGAGGTATGTGATTTAGAAATTTCTAACTCATGTGGAGAAGACATTTATTTGCATACCAAGGATGATAGGAGTCCAACCTTGATTGGTTTAGATATGCATGATATTGAGGATATGAATCATATTTCAGTGTCAAATGGTGATATGGAAGATGTGCAAAATGTTTCAGATTTATTTATCTCAAATAGTGTTGATATGACAGAGCATTTAGATTTGTGTGAGAAGCATTCGAATCTTGAGATGAGTGACACATATGATCATGATTTTTTCCCTCCTCATGTACATGAAAGTTGTATTCCTTGGTTGCATATGACTTCTTTCAAGGAATTGTATGGATATGATGCATTATCTTTAGTGGATTTTATTATTTTGGATAATAGATTTTTGAGGGCAAGGGATTTGGCTCGACAAAGTCAAGACATTTTGAATACACTAAAGGATAATCTACAAGAATCTCAAAATAAAAAAAATATGTATGCAATTTTTTTAGATTAATCATTCATTAGCTAATAATTAATTAATCTTTAATTGATTATTAGTATAATTTCATTTCATGCACTTAAGCTAAACTTATGAGTGTTTTTCTCTTTTATTAGTTGAGCTATTATTAGATCATTCTATCTCATTAGATGTAATGTTGACATTTGCCATTATCTAGTCCCTTTCTCATTTAGGGTTTGCTCTTATAAAACACTCTCCTTCATTGTAACTTTGAGCAAGCTTTTCATTTTATAAGTATTTTCTAGTTGAGGATAAACAAATCATTATTTTAAGCTCTCTTGCATGGAAGACGTTTTTGTTTGTTGTTTGATCATGTGTCTCGTGTTATTCACAATTCTCACATGGTATCAGAGCATGGGTTCAACAAAAACCTTCTCAATTTTTGAGGATTTTCTTCAACTAGAGTTACAGGGGCTTCAAATATGGAATCTTCATATTTTTTGTAGGTTTTTCCCTTGAGCAATTTTTTAAAGCATTTTGGTGTGAAATAGGCCTCACCATTACATTTAGGAGGCCAAATAATGAATTTTGACTATAAAATTGCTTATAGTTGATGTCAGGAGCTTTTGAGGGAAAAAAAAAGTTTATATAGAGGTTGTATAACCCCTATAGGGTTGTAGTATAAATCTGTCAAAAAAAATCATAGGAATTTTTTAAAATTTAATTATGGCTTTTTTCAACTTTTTTTAAATAAAAAAGTAGATTTGATCATTTTTTTAAAATAAAAGGTTTAGGAGTCAATTATTGGGTATGCATAGGGTACCTGTAGATACAGGCCCCTACAAGCTCCACTCGAACTATCGGCAGGGTTTTTCATCCTTGCAGTTGATGGCCTTTCATTGATTGACAATTGTTTAGTGCTACTCAACAACACAAAAGAAAAGTTGATGACCCTTTTCAATAGTCGACCAACGTCTGGGTTTCTAAACCAACAGTTAGGTTTCAAAAACTAGCACCACCTTTTCCATTTACCGACTTATTTCAATTTTTTTAACGTGATGCAATTTTCTAGATAGGTGACAAAAATATTTTTTGCATATCCCGATGATAAGAGCATCTCATAGAATATTTTGATAATTTTTATTTTTTGGTTGATCAATTTTTTGGTAGAAAGGAATATTCCCTAAGATATTTTGATGATTTCATTCTAACATCAACATGATGTTAGTGGCAGGGACGCCCTCAGGATCCCTCCAAGCGCCCTTTGACCCTAAAGGATCATTTTTTTCTTTTGGCCATAACTTAGGCATATGGTATTAATTTTTTTTTAAAAAGATATAATCAAAAAGCTAGTTTCGAGCACTATCTAATGAAAATAATATTTTTCTTAAATTTTTCTACTAGTGCATTCTATAGTCTATTGAAGTCAGATGTGTTGTTTTCACTTTTGAGCTCACAACTTTTGACCAATTTCTCTATTTTTTATAATTCTAGTGGCGTTGGAAAGATCTTTTAGGGCTCCTATCCATACATTTTTCTAGATTTTTATCCATGTACATTTTATTTAAATTTTTGTGTTTTTACATTTTGGTGAATTACATAGATTTTTTGGCTCTTGAAAGTTTTTTATTCGCGTGGGATGACTTTTTAAAGTTGTTTTACATGTATTTATAGCATTTTGTCCTATTGGGCATTGTAGACATGTTTTGTAAGTGCTTTTTGTTTTATAGATATAATGAGATAAAGTGCCACTTTTGTACTTTCTTTTGGGTATTTCACAAATCTTGTTGTGCCTTTTGTACTCACACTATGTTACAATGTGTCATGGGAGGGTTGTGTAGTGTATTTTTTTTCTATCACACCTTTGTCAAGTGAGTGTCCCTCCCATGAAAACATTGAATTCTAGTAATTATTGCCTCATACATGTGTGCCTTTTTTGCACACCCTTTTTCAGTTGCGGGTACTCTTTTATGCATGTTTAGATGTTCTTGGTTCTCCTTCATGCACTTTTTGGTGACACACATTTTCAATGTACCTATCATGGCTCCCCTTGTTAGCATTATGTGGGGGTTTATACTATTGGTGCTAATGATTCCTTGGTTTTATTTTGGAGTGAGCTATATATTCAATATTTATTCCTATTTACCAAGTAGATGCAATAGTTGGTTACCCATGCATTTCAGTGAGATGGAACACTTACCATATAGACACTCTTGCATTTCTTTTTCTAGAGGCGACCTTCCATTTTCACTTGAATAGTTCTTTAAACTATTGGTACCTATATTTTTTACTTGCATCTTGCATGGTTGAGTAGTTTCGTTGGGGTCACTCATGCAGATTCATGTATCATTTGTATCTTTGACTGTCATATGTTTTCCTTTGTTTCCCATCTAATTTGAGTGGTGTTGTTGGGGGAACTCATACAAATTCTTATCTTTTTGATCTTGATCATCATTTTTTTTAGAGGAGGTTCTTTGTTTCAACACTATAGTAGTTATCACTCAACAATTATCAACAACTTATTCATGATTTAATGATGCTTTTCATGTTCCTATTCTTTTGGGATATTGTTTTGGACGCTTCTGAGTCCTTCATTCACCTTTATCTCTTTTGGAGAGGAGTTTTTCCCATGAGGTTTTCTCCTTTTCTTTAGTTGTGAGAGATTAGATAGTTTGTATATGGGTACCTCATTAGGACTTGTTTGTCAGGACCCATTCATGCATTATTTATTTTTTGTGCATTTTATTTTTAAGGTTTTTAACTACTCCCCAATTTTTCACTTAAGAGGGGGTGTTAGAGTAATCATGTATTAACTAATAATTAATTAATATTTAATTGACTATTAGTCTAATTTCCCTTCATTTTCTTAAGCTAAAACTTAGGAGTGTTTTTTTATTTTATTAGAGAGCTAGTATTAGATAATTATGTTTCATCACATGTGATGTTGAGATTTATCATGATTTAATCCCTTTCTCATTTAAGGTTTTCTCTTATAAACACTCTCCTTCATTATAACTCAATGCAAGATTTTCATTTTGTAAGTATTTTCTAGTTGAGGATATTACATTGTTTGCAACTCTTTTGTGTGGAAGGTGCTTTTGTTCATTGTTTGATCCTATGTTTCATGTTTTTCACAAAATAAAATTATCACCACTTGGAGATGAATTTCAAGGTGGGAGATATGGTATTTTTGAGGTTGCATCCCTATAAACAATCTTCCCTCAAAGGGAGTGGAGTTGAAAAGATAAAGCCATAATTTAATGGGCCTTACAAGGTATTGAGGAGGGCATGGAAATATTTGATAACCCAAATCTACAATTGCTTGAGGAATAACAATTTTAGAAAGGGGAAATTGTCATGTCCCCTTTTCTGAAATAACATCAAGGAGAATATATTTAGTCAATTTTCTTTTCCAAAAATTTAATTATAATAGAAGTAATTTTAAATACTTGGAGGGAAAATTAGACCTAAGGGTCCAATTAGGGGTATATCAAGAGGGTGCTCAATTTTATTATACACAAATCTTCATTTGGTAACTTTCATTTTGTATATTTTTGTTTGATTTTATACCCAAGGATAAAAACACTTGGTTATTTTTGAGGTTTGAGAGTATGAAATCTTTATTGAAATTCCATATTTGAGGTGAGGATTCCAATTCTTGCCTCTAGCATTGGTGATTATGCTTTAGGGGTTACATGGTTTATTTAAATCAAGGATTTTGTAACATTTTTAAAAACTTTTGAGAATATCAATCAAAATTTACCCTAAAACCATAAGGAGGAGGACAATAATTATCTACAATTGGAATGCTTCAAGGCCATAACCAAATTTGGAGTTGGGTGTTATCATTTATTACATAATTTTGGGGTGATTTATGTGCCTAAGGTTTCATCTAGGTTGTTGAGACTTAGATTTTTTTTTGGAGGAGTTCGTGTTTTAATTGAGCCCCGTGGTTGTTTTTTTGTTGGTGCCTCCTCGAGCCTCGAGCTTTTCCAGGAACCTAGAACCTTAAGGTTTTAGTTCTAGGTCATCTGATTCTCCTTACTCTCAACCCAATGTTCTTCCTTGAATCTTAGAACTCAAAAGGAACTTGTAACCTAGAACCTCAAGGTTCCTATTCCAGGTCCGTTTTTGCTCTCAACTTCTGGCTGCCATTGTTTCTCCTTAGAAGTTAGGCCTCTACAAGAACTTGGAACCTCAAGGTTCTGATTTGTTAGCACCTACAATTTTTTAATAAGTTTTTAATGCTTTTTATTATCCCTTTATGCTCCCTCTCAATTTTGGCTAGTTTGAGAATTTTCTTGTCGCATCATGTCTTCCTTTCCCTTCGGCTTTTGTGTTTCTCACTTTGCAAGTTATAGTAAAAAAACCCATTTGAAAATCTAAAAATTGAGTAAGTAAAGTTCTCGTAAAAAATTTACAAGGTTTTGAAAACCTTATTGGTTCTTGACATGGTTCTAAGAATGACATTATGCCCTAACACAATTGTCACAACCTTGTCAAGTTCCGACGATGGTTTTCTAACTGTAATGTCATAAAATTCCACCCCTTGCAATTTCACATACATTCTTGCATCCGCTTTAGTGCCCACTCCCCTAGCACTTGTGTAGGCTCATTTTAGCCCCTGTATCAGCCTTTTTCCCTTCTTAGGATGCTCTGTACCCCTATTCAACAGCTACCTTTGCACGTCAGCTTTGCATCAAACCTTGTGCTTTTCTCGTTATTATGGTTTTGTAGTGTGATGTATTTGGACACTAGCATTCCGCGCAAATGTCTGCGCCATACTAGTGTCCTGTGACATTTCAACATTCAAATGACCATTTCCAAGCATGTTTTCCACTTGTCATATGCTTTTTTCAGTGGTAACAGCTTGAGATGGCTTGTAACCACCCGAGAAGCTTCTTTTCCCTCTTTAAGAGTTATCTTTTCAATCCATTTTATTTTCTAGCATCACTCTAGCTTTTCAACTTCTCTCTAGCTTTGGCTCTAGCCTTCTACACTCTAGCTCTTGCTTGCATAGCTCCATACAACTTGCTACAACAACTTCAAGCACTCTCAAGCTTTTACAACACTCTTTGCAACTCTCTTGGATCTCGCAGCTATTGCTTCCCCTCTTTGGCTTGCTTAAGCCTTGCAACCAATATCTCCCTCACTTCGTGCTTGCGAGCATGTTGAGATTCCATTTCCCCCATCTATTGTATCTCTATATTTTGCGATACGTGTTCTCCTCCTTGAGCAGGGATTGATTTTATCACCTATCTTTTGTGATATGGGTTCTCCTCCTTGAGTGGGGTTTGTTTTTATCACTCAATCGCATATTTTACTTCTCTCTATCTATTTTGCTATCTGTGGAGGTGGAAACACCAAAACAATAGTTTGACTAAGGAAAACCCTTATACAGCCCCAACGCTTTCTTTAGATCTTACGCATGTAGGTATTGAAGATATTCACATGTTGGAGGCTTCATTACTTGGGTTGCTGTGAGAATTTTCTATCACTTCTCTTTATCTTAATCATTTACTTTACTTTATTTCAATTCTATCGTATTTTGTTATTTTCCTGTACTCTGGATGTTCTCAGTATTTAGATCACTAGTAGTCACTTTGTTGTTTTCTATGAGAAATTTGATTTTTGGTCTGTATGAGATGCTAGTGCACCTCTAGGACACTAGTGTGCGTTGTTGTTGTCTATATTTCGCACTCACATCCTTTGGCCGAGAGCTTGTCAGTTTGTCCAGAAAACCTTTGTGATTTTCTCTTTCCGATTCTAGACTTCTTACATTGTTCCTTGAGGTAGTTTAGGGAAGTTCGCCCCTTGGGAATCTCTTGAGAATAAAGAGACTCATGAGTAGCGAACCCCCCTTCTCTACACTAACTTGCTTGTTCACTATGGTTTCTAAGTTTTGTTGGTTTTTGGTTTGGTTTTGATAACCTTGTTGGGCTCTAACATGGTTGTCAAAACCACGTCGGGCCTCAACAAATGTTTTGAAATTTGCTTTCTCGGTCAATGTTTTAAGTTTTAAACTTTAACTTTTCAACGTAAAGGATTTTTTCAGGTGTTCAAAAAGTTTCGAGAACCTTTTCAGAATCTGACATGGTTTTCACAACCATGTTGAGCTCCAAAAATGTTTTTGAAACTCCCTTCGAGCCCCAACAAGATCCCCCTTTCCCTTTCTTCTCTTCACCTTTTACCCTTTTTCTTTTCTTCATCTTGTCCTCTCGAGGTTTGAAGCCTCAAACAAACATTTGGATCAAGTACAAATGTCCATGTTCTTCCTGAATTCCCCTTCATCTTTTTCCTTTTCCATTCGATGAGAACTTTAGGTCCCAATCAGACTTTCAAACCAAAGTCTATTTGGTCTAAATCCTTTCCCACTTCTCAGCCCCGCTCCCTTTTTGTCCTTTCAGAGATTTGGATCCCAAACAAACACTTGAACTAAGGTCCAAGTCTACTCTTCCCTTTCTTCTTTATTTGATTGGGACTTCAAGTCACGATAGGATTTTTTGGACCTTTATTCCTAAGGTCCAAGTTTGTTTGAAATCCCTAATCCTAATTGACTTTCCTCTTTCAACTTCTTCTATCTGATCGAGACTTCAGGTCTTATGAGATTTTTGGACCTTTATTCCTTAGGCCCAAATTCATTTGGGATTCCCGATCTCAACATCCTTTCTCTTCCTCTTTTGTTCCCGTTAGGTTTTCGAGACCCAATTGGATTTTTGGACCAAAGGTCCAAAAGTCCAATTCCGGTTTCTATTCTCGAACCTGAACATCTTCCTTGTCAAGAAATTAGACATTTTTCAGACTTTTAAACTTTTAGCCCAATAGTCTAAATCTGATTCCTATTTCCGCCCCCACCCTTCTATTGTTTCTTTCTTGGATCTTGTCAAGTTTTTAGAGCTCGTTTGGACTTTGGGACCTTCTTTGTGATTTTTATGTTTTGCACCTTTAATGTTGCAACAACTTTCTCAACTTACAGATTTGGTTCTTGGGGATACATGGATGATATTGTAAGCATTTCTAGTATTTTCAAGTGAGACATAATGGTCCCCATGCTTCTTTATTATTTGTATGACTCTTTTTTGTCAAAGATCAAGTCTTCGCCATGATTTATTGTAGATTTTGTGGATATTTTGTTCTTGATTTGTGTGCTCATTCGGGGTGTGTGTGTGGGGACCTATGTGGAATGATTTCTTCTTAGATCTAGGTTTCCACATGTCTTCATATGATTTTCTAGGGTTTAAAGAATTTTCCCCAGCCCTTCTTCCCTCACAACTTGCAGAAGTATAAATTGCACGTCTATACTCATTCTAAGAGTTGTAGTTTTCTATTCAAACCTTGTTCTAGAGAGAAATAGTTGTAGGCCAACAAACATTTTTATAACATAATGATTTGGGTTTAATCCCAACATCGTAATAAAATTTTGCAAACTTGAAGAGTTAATGATTAAAGACATAATCAACCTTAGCAGAGTGTCTCCTTCATGTGTAGTATGCATTTTTTGATGTATCATTGATTAGTTTTTCAGCCATAAGTTTGAAAAACCTGTACAAATATTTTGCATAGTATCTTTTCAATATAATAAAGGAAATGTGTGGGTACACATGGGGATTACTAAGTAGACTCTCCTAATAGTCTGCAACCATCTATTTGTCTTTCCAAGTGTATATGTGTAGAACCCAACTTACCCTTGCAATCTAAAAGGCATGGTCTTTTATGGTGACTTGATTAAGTCATCACCTTGTTTTTATTTATTACATCTGTGGTTAAATCCAGAGACACTGTAGCCTAATGAATATAGGCATTGGTCTGTAATTGTTTGTCTCTCCTATCAGCTTGAACACACTCCAAAAACATCAAAATTAAATAACAAACACATTTTTTCTTTAGTTATGTTCTATTACCATGTCCAAATGAATATAACAATACAAGGGTGTATCATAAACTAATTCCTAGACACTATTATGGTAGGTTATCTATTACAAAGATGCTCAACCTTACCTCTCCAAGCTAGCACATAGGTATATAGGGACACCAGTATTGGGATACACTGTGCAGTGGGTATATTTTGTTGTAAGGTATTATGTAGTGTTGTAAGTCACCAAGTCAACATATTAGGGAATACCCCCTTGGTCTTGCAGAACCAAAAGTGAAGGAGTTTTTATCCACCTCAACCATTGGTCCTTAGCTACCCAATATGAATATAGGTTTGTGGTAATTTTCCAAGTTTGACACCCGTGGAACTTGGAAGGATATCATACCTTAGGGATTTGGGAATAACAGTTTTGATCACCAACAAATTGGCATCATTTTTAGTGAGAAGTTTGCATCTATGTCATTTTCTTGGGTAAGTATGGCATCCCGTCAATTTACACCAACAAATTGGAAACATTATTGGGGATTGATTTCTTAAAAGAAATTTTTAGAGGCCCTAGTAACTGTAAGAGAGGGGAACCAACCATGTCAAGGCCCCAAGTCATATAGAGCCAAGAGTAGAAGGCTTCCCTAACTTACCTCACTCTAAAAGGATGTTTCAAATGAGGGACGAGAATGATGAGGACGATAAGGCCTTGTAACCTCTCTTCAGACTTGAAATCTAAAATGGGGCTAGGTGAGCTATTTTTTGGGTTCAACATTGTACCTCAGGTAGCTCTCTTCCTGAGGACAAAAGCACAGTTCTAAGACTAAAACATGGTGTGCTAGCGTCTCTTAGGTGCACTAGTGTCTGTATGACCAGAGGACCAAAAACACAGTATGAATCGCCAAAAAACAAGCTAACGACCTAGCTAGTCACTTCTAAGGGAACAAAATAGAACTATGAAGTAGGAAAGATACAAAAAAATATGATAAAGTAAATATATGAAGACTAAGGTGACAAAGATAATCTCACAAAGATTCTCACTCACCAGCTAGCTCCAAATGCACGTCCACCTACACACAAGAAAGAGGGAAAATTATTGGGGGCTGTATAGGGGTCTGCCTTAGTTAGACCCCCATTTTGGTGTTTCCACCTCCACAGATAGGTAAGTTAGCAATGATAGAGAAATATATGATAAAGAAGTAAAGAAAGAAAGTACACAAATAACACTACAAAATAGTATAAAGCTACTCAACCAAATCGTAAAGGAGAGGAGTGAAACGTTACCACCTCCACCAAGATCTCACTAGAAAATGATGGAGAAAGAAGGCTTGAACAATCACCATAGCCTCAATTGCGATGAAGGGAGGTGTTCCAAAGCCTCAAGCCCCTGCTGCAATGGCTTGCTTTACACTTGCTTGATAGAGTTGATAGAGTGTTGTTGCAATGGAGTGTTGGGGTGCTATTGAGAGTGAAAATGAAGGTTGAGAATGCAAGAAGATGAATTGAATGCTTAGAGGATGCAAAAAATAAGATTGAGTTGCATGAATAAAGGAAGAATTTGGAGGAGAAAAGAGAGAATTTTCCATTTTCGGGGTCGGTTGGTTGAAGAGGGACATTACAAACCGACCCCAATGGGAAGTGTAATGCCTCTGATAGCTTCAGATGCAAGAATCCATCAAGGACAAGTGTTCCACATGGATGTCTACACACCACACGGGCATCCCCAACAAATATTCTTCTACTGACATAAGAGGTAGATGCCAAGTGGAAGGAAGTCAACATGCTTATGTGGAATTTCGCCTTCGGATTTGGTTTTCTAAGGTGAGGAAGTGTAAAAGGGGAATTTGTGTAAGGGGTGAAAATTCAATCCTATACATTTTTCTCCCAATGATGAGTGCTTCAACAAAGTAGATCGAAGAGTGAATAGGGCTAGAAATTTATACCTGAATCGTCAAAGAAGCAGACCGTAAACTGGCGAGCTCGATAGTGTGGGGTAAGAAAAGGACTTCATAGCCCCACAAAACTATGAAGCTATAGAATGAAAGCGTCTTACAAGCCCGTGAACCTACAAGGAGGTGACCCCCAAGATCTCTCACATGAAGGAAGCCCCAAGAAGTAAGTGCCTCACAGGCTTGTAGACCTGCAAGGAAGGTGCCCTCCAAGATCTCTCACATGAAGGAAACTGAGAAAAGTTCCTTACAGAACCATAGAACTATAAGGAAGGTGTCCTCCAAGATCTCTCACATGAAGGATACCTCGAAAAAGTTCCTTATAGACCTATAGGCCTACAAGGAAGGTGTTCTCCAAGATCTCTCACATGAAGGAAACCCCAAGAAAGCACCCTACAGACCTACAGACTTATAGGGAAGGTTTCCTTCAAGATCTCTCACATGAAGGAAACCCAAAGAAAGTGCCCTAAAAACCTACAAGGGAGCAACCCCCAAGATCTCTCACATGGAGGAAGCTCAGAAGAAGCACCCTACAAAATCGCAGACCTGCAGGGAGGTATCCCCCAAGATCTTTCACATGGAGGAAACCCAAGGAAGGGGACTTTGCAGAGTCAGAAAGTGGCTTCATTGGAGCACCTACAAAGCGACACATTTATCCACAGATAGAACATGTCCAAAAGTGACCACGCAGACAAGTAGGCAGACAGTCACACAAACTGTCAATAAATTGGTAAACTTTCAAAGGGGTCCCTCGGGAACCCAATGTGAAGAAAGGGATCCACTCAAGGGATGCACTATTCGAAAGTGCGAAAAAAATGTTTCTTTCTCAAATTGATTCATCATCAAGGAATCCTTTCGAAAGATGTTCACTTCATCAAGGAATTCGAAAGAAAGAAAATTCCCCCCTGCGAGGGGAAGGTCGAAGTTTCTCCCACCTCGAAGAAAAGGTCTCAAGTTCTTTCTTTACGAACCCATGATGAAGGAAACACGTTCCATTAGGGTTTCAAGTCGAGAATGCGATCCTTTGAAAAAAATGTTTGTGAAGATTCTCGAGAAAAGATTCATTAACAACAAATGCATTTTCTAAAAATTGAAGTGTCATAGAAATTGTGTTGTCACACATGAGAGGAAAAAATAAAGCAAAGAAGAGAGAAAGATAAGAAAAGAGAAAAAGAGAAATGAACATAAACACAGGGCACAGGTGTAGCTTGATATTTTGGGGTCAGAACTGCTCATAAATATATATAAGTATAATAATAGTATATAAAATTAATTGTCATCAACCCCCTACTATATTAGACCATGTGAAGAATGCACGGGAAAATAAAGTAAAAATAAAAAAATAAAAAAATTAGGTCAACATGGAAGGGAAGCCTAAATGCCCCCAACGCTTTACATCGTCCCCAATTTTGTCAAAAATCAATCACAAACATGGAAGAATGATGATACACATAGAAGAAGGTTTATGACACAGAAACCACACCTATATCCAAGCACCAACAAGGGTGACAAGGGTCATTTAGACACACATAGCACGATAATGGGGGAACACATCACAACACACACTCATCTACTCTAAAGATAAAGAAGGGTTCTCCCCCTAACACTGATCAACTAGGAGGTCATCCACTTACCACTCTAGATCATCACAGGGGGAAGGATGATGAGCCTATAGTGGTGGAATGTTAAGAGGAGGAGCATCTGACCCTCCCACAACAATGGCTAAGGAAGAAGGCCCCACAAGGTCTCCTTCACTCAGATCTTGTGGAGCTATGGTCAACAATTTCGCAAAGATCGATGACAAGGATAAAACTTCATCTAGAGAGTTAAACATGCACTTCACTGGAGTGTCATGTAGTACCTCAATGGATGGGGAAATTTGTGCTCAAGATTCACCACTAGGCTCATCAAGTGATTCGGGAGCAGTGATGAACTCAGGAGAAGCCAGGACTGGTTTTGTTACTAAAACAAAACAAGTCAGCATAGGACCACCTTTCGGGGGAGGTAGAATCTTACATCCTCCATTCTTGGAAGGACCACTCTCTACCTTCTACTCCATTTGGGGACGTGAACTCCCCACAGACGAGGTGAGATATGTAGAGGAAGAGAAGGAGAAAATTGTAGTAGATACCACCAAAGTGTTCGACATATCTACGGGTTTCGAGAGAGATAGGACATCCATAAGGGACATCAAAAAAGGTGGCTCCACCAAAGGAGCGATGAACACCTGCACCTTTTTAGGATCAGGCACATTCATACTCATAGAAAAAGTTGGAAGCGATTCAAAGCTAGATTGAATGGAAGCGAAGGGGAGGAGAGATGAGGATGTAGTAGGAGGCCCTGATATAGGGGCGGTAGTCTCCTCTTCCTTCCTCTGTAAGGTGGCCTGCTCAGCCGTGAGAGCCTTTAGTCGACACTTGTGCTCATGCGCAAGGTGGTTTCTATGACTCTTTGAGCTAGAGACCAGAGGTTGCAAAGGAACAGAAGGCTCTTGCTCAACCATGGGAGTGTCCTCCACAGCTATTTCCAATGGAGGGACAAGCTCCTGAATGGGAGTAGGAGGAGCGGGTTGAGAAGCAGCGGGGGGGATAAACTCTAATGCCTTGGAAATAGGCCTCTTCCCATTTACCACTTTGGGAGAAGAAGCAGTAGGAGGCCATAGAGGTCAAGACATAGAAGATTCCCCACAAGAGCCTTTCTTCCTATTATACCGAATGGGCCTAGGCTCTGTGGGCAGAATAGGAAGCTCAAACATGGGACACTTAGAATTTCGCCAAGCAGGCACCATAGAATTTGATGGTGCCATAGTAGGGTGAGAAGGAGAGTCAGACTGAACAATGGAAGAGGAAGAAGGAGGATCTCAAGACTGCTTCTCTTCTTCCCTTCTACGTGCCTTGGTGGCATCACTGTTAAATTTTAATCAAGCCCTATGTGAAACAACATAAGGCAACGAAGGGTATCTCACTCTCAGTGTTAGGCGCCCTATTTTGTAGTTCTTATAAGTTTGATACAAAAGGTCCTTCCTAGGAAAAAGAGGACCAACAAGCACAGGCCAAGACTAATCCAAGGAGTAACTACCACGGGCAACTAGTGGTTTATAACTGGTGTCATGAATTACATGAACGAAACCATCATGTATAAATTTTAAACATTTATGCACAACCGAGGGTACTGCATTCATAGCCACTAACCAAGGGATACCCAGCTTCACTCTAAAGAGTTCAAACCCAAGGATTATGTTAAATAGATGCTTCACGAATTTAGGTCCAACCAAAATTGACAAGATAATACTACCTAAAGGAGGTACATAAAGTCCATCATGTGTGCGGATGGTGCTCATAGGTGCATCATACCCATCTTTATGCAAAAATTTAATTAGCATGATCTCCTTAGTTATGATGTTTACTTGAGATGTCAGACCAACAAAAACACCTACTACGATGTTTCTGTTAATTCACGTAGGGATGCAGAGAGGAGATGGTTCTCTATTAAAACCCATCAACAGATCCTACAAGGTGAAGGTTATGCCAATACCGGTGCTCACAGGCTATGTAGAGGGGATCGATTGATGTAGGAAAGAGGCCATCACATGCAATAAACAACACTCTCACAGAGCCTCCCAAAGGTTGCAAGATAAGAGAGTGACCCAATTAAGGTTTCGTTGTGAAACACTTTCAGAACCTTCCAACTATGCCTACTAGGGGTCACAAGTTGGGTTGTAAGGTGAAGGCCTCATAACACTCACACCTACAACACTCCTAGAATATGAGGAAAGGAAATTTTAGTATCGCCAAATGGAACCAAAATGGTTCCTGTTGAGTTCACCAAAAATGTAAGAGAGGGGGACAAACCACGTCAAGGCCCCAGCTCACGGAGAGCCAAGAGCAGAAGGTTGCCCTGACTTACCTCACTCTAAAAGGATGTTTCAGATGAGGGATGAGAATGATGAGGACTATAAGGCCCTGCAACCACTCTTTAGACCCAAAATCTAAACTGGGACTAGGCGAGCTGGTTTTTGAGTTCAACACTGTACCTTAGGTAGCTCTCTGCTCGAAGAAAAAAGTGCGGTTTTGGGATGACATAGTGGCGCGCTGGTGTCTCTTAGGTGCGTTGGTGTTCGTACGAGTAGAGGACCAAAAACACAGTATAAACTGCTAGAAAACAAGCTAACGACCTAGCTAGTCACTTCTAAGGGAACAAAACAGAACTATGAAGTAGGAAAGATACAAATGAATATGATAAAGTAAATATATGAAGGCTAAGGTGACAAAGATAATCTCACAAAGATGCTCGTTTGCTAGCTAGCTCCAAATGCATGTCCACCTGCACACAAGAAAGAGGGAAAATTTTTGGGCACTATATAGGGGTTTGCCTCAGTCAGACCCCTATTTTGGTGTTTCCACCTCCATAGTCAACCAAGATAGCAATGATAGAGAAATATATGATAAAGAAGTAAAGAAAGAAAGTACATGAATAACACTACAAAATAGTATAAAGCTACTCAACCAAATCATAAAGGAGAGGAGAAAAATGTTACCACCTCCACCAAGAGCTCACTAGAAAATGATGGAGAAAGAAGGCTTGAACAATCATCATAGCCTCGACTGTGATGAAGGGAGGTGTTGCAAAGCCTCAACTCTTGCTGCAATGACTTGCTTCACACTTGCTTGACGGAGTTGATAGAGTGTTGTTGCTACAATGGAGTGTTGGAGTGTTGTTGAGAGTGAAAATGAAGGCTAATAATGTAAGAAGATGAGTTGAATGCTTAGAGGATGCAAAAAATAAGATTGAGTTGCATGAAGAATGGAAGAATTTGAAGGAGAAGAGAGAATCTTTCATTTTCAGGGTCAGTTGGTTGAAGAGGGATGTTACAAACTGACCCTAATGGGAAGTGTAACACCCCTACTAGCTTCAGATGCAAGAATCTGTTAGGGACGTAAGTGCACCACATGGACGTCTATGCATCATGTGGGAATCCTCAAAAAATATTCTTTTACCGACATAAGAGATAGATGCCAAGTGGAAGGAAGCCAATAGATTGATATGGAATTTCACCTTCGGATTTGGTTTTCTAAGGCGAGGAAGTGTAAAAGGGGAATTTGTGTAAGGGTACAAATTCACTCCTATATAGTAACTAATTACAATTTTGTATTTGTTTAGGTAAGTTTGGCACCTTGTCAACTTATGCCAACAAATTGGCACCCCAAGAAAAATCTGATGGGTTTATATTAATTGAAGACTATTCAAATGGTTGGAACCCAAAATTAGATCTATGCCTTAGAGGTTCTTGTGCTTCAAGGATTTCCTTACTTTGGTGAGGTGGTGAATCCATTGTCAAAGAAAAAAAATTTGTTGTTGTTGTTCATGTTTCATGAACACGTGAAAAATGATTGTAGATAAGCTTCGGTACTCTCTTTTCTTCCAATTCAAAGCATGGTTTCTTTTTACTAAAGAAACAACTTTCTTTTTACTAAAGAAACAAATTTCTTTCTCCTCTATGTTCTACCCTACATAAGTGATTGTAACCAACCATGGATGGTTGGAATGGATATATATACCCTAGGGATACTTCATCAAATATAACATATAGTTCACAACCTAGGCAGTATGAGAGGAGACACATCCAATAATATTATGAAGATGAATCACCTTGTTTATATAACCCAAACAATAAATATGTTCACATTTAGACTTACGATCCTTGCAAGAATCCATATGTAAAGACAAGTTAACGTTAGAGGAGCTTAAAGAGTTTGAGAGGTGATGTGAGCTTCATTTCAAGGATCTAAAATCAAAAAGACCCCCTACTAGTATAGAAAAATAGGTTTATTCATCCCTTGTCCCACTTACTCCCATTTATAAGTGTCTTGACCTCTCTGGGGTTGACTATGAAAGATAAATGATGAAAGGTTCAATCTTTAGATTGATGCCTAGGTTTGAGGGTTATGATCAATCAGATAGGGATGCACATATTGAGCATTTTCAAAATTCATGGAGAAGTATCAATTTGAAGATGAAGACATGTGGATGAGATTAATTTTAGGTCATTGGGAGAAAAGGCATGGAGTTGGTATTGGATTTTCCTGAGCACTTCTTTGCTTCAT
Source organism: Sequoia sempervirens (assembly GCA_007258455.2). Taxonomy (NCBI): domain Eukaryota; kingdom Viridiplantae; phylum Streptophyta; class Pinopsida; order Cupressales; family Cupressaceae; genus Sequoia; species Sequoia sempervirens. The sequence goes on along the minus strand of VDFB02035730.1, from coordinate 54,600 downwards.
GGAATCAACTTATGACTGCATTTGAAGAGTAATTTGATTTCCACTTAGACCTTGTTGGTCTTGTTGAGGAATTAAAAAATGTGTGATGGTAAGAGGGAGAGTCTAACATAATTTCCATCACAGGTTTGTTGTTTCCCTTTCCCATGTCCCAGATGACTGTAGACCTAACACACCTACATGTATTGATTTGTTTCTTGGAGCCTATGATGTTTCTCTAGGAGATGGTTCAATATGGGAAGAGTTTCATTTGGAAAATATGTAGCAGGCATTCAGGTGAATTGAGGTCATGGGTGATTTGAGTAGGGACATGATTTTAAAATCATTCCCTCAAGAATAGATGTTGCTAATGGTGAACATGTTGTTGAAGGAAATGATTATTTGGAGATGGCCTCAAGTAGAAGCACAATATTAGATGATAATTATGTTTGTAGACCGGTAAAGAAAGGTTTTGTTGCACATGATAGTAGTGCATATGAGAATGATAGTGTGTGCACTAACCTTTAGCTAGAGCAATCATTCGTGTGTAGTTTTAATGAAGAAAACTATAACATAAGAAAATGGAAACCCTAAGTTTAGTGCATAAAACCTAGGATTGCTTTTTTCTCCTTTTTCAAAGGTACATTAGGATACAAATCAACAAGGTGTTTAGATTTAATTTCAACCATGAAGGAAAGTCAATAAGACTCAGATTTGATCCTTTTGAGCCTTGGAAATGGATTGAAATGTATTTTATATGATTAACCTAATTAGACTATGTGCCCTAATATAAAAATTGTAGGATCTTGATAATTAATAGACTGAAACAGTAACTTACATGAAGATCTAGGAAGTGTAGAGGATTGTGTACCTAGCCAAAAAATTGGTTTCAGCCACAATAGGAGGACATATGATCCCTAGGGAATATGGATCCTTATAAGGGTATCCTACTCAACTTTCGCAATCCTCAGATGTTAGATATGAGGTCTTCATTTCCACTTGCAAAGTTTTTAGATCACTATCAGATAATTATATAGGTGAGTTTTTGTAATTCGACAAGATGTAGGGCTTAAATTGTAATAATGAACAATTTATCTTCAATCTTCCTTTCATCCTCTTAAAACCTGAAATATGCACATTCAAATAGAGAGGGAGGGTTGTGCCATTTAGAGGCTTGCCTTGGTCAAACCCCATGTTAGTGTTTCCACTTCCAAAGTTGAAATGTCAATGATAGGAAAGATAAATGAATAGGAAGGAATGATGAATCAACAAAGTGCTGCAATTCACCACCCTTCAATGACTTCCTTGAAGGATTGAAGTCATACAAATCAACTCAAGGTCTTGGATCTTGTTTTCTTTATTGTTTGAATTGCTTAGAGACCTACAACAAGGGTTAGCCTTCACAAACAATGATAATATAAACATGCATAAACTCACATAGGATTTGAAATGATGCTTGGATCTTGAATTACTACAATAAAGGTTTGAAATACTACTCTTGACTTGCTCTTGACAATAGTTCTTGCTCATAAATTCTCCTAGTTTCAAGTGGTGAAAAGAATAGGTATTTTTAGGATTTTATTCAATTTCTTGAAAATTAAATCCCAATAGCCGACATTTGCAAGTTGAAATTTAAATGTTAAAATATTGACATTGACATATCTAAAATTGGTCCTTGGAAAAATAGGGGGACCCATATGCTATAGGGCATATGGATCTTGGCCCTATTTTCTAGGACATTAAGTGTCAAGGGTAAAATATCAATTGGATGCATTTGTTCAATGCTTGCAATTTCTTGGAAAATGGTACAGATAGGCTATAGAATTTATAATTTATGAAATTAGGGACTCAATTAGGCTCAATAATTTAGGGGGGATAAAACATAGTGTGAAATTATTAAGGGTGACAATTTACGATGCTAGATTTATCCCCCACTTTAGTGAGAGTATGAACTTATGCTCAGACTCACACTAAAGTAGAAAATCTATGTCAAGAGGGGTCTAATTGTCCAAATGTTGAAGAGATAGGATGACTAAATATCTAGGGGGAGCGCACAATCCCCCAAGATCCAAGACCCCATGATAAACCAACATAAGTACAAAGGAACACACACGTGAAATAAAATTGCAGCAAGACAACATACACAAACATACAACCTACATAATGGAAACACAAGGTTAGTACTAAAGGGATTTGAGTTGGTAAGGAAAAGAGACCCTAGTCTTAAATTGTCTCAAATACCAAACATCATTCATTGAATGTGCTTTCTAAAAAAATGATGCTTCATATTTTTGTTAGCATGAACCCCAATCATCCCAAAATTAGGTGTTTGAATATGAATGTTAGCATGATCATTATTTGTATTTGAATCTTTGGACCTTGATGGAAAGATTTTAGACTCCCCTTTGAAACAAGGTGTAAAATATAATGCCCCCCAATCATCATCTAAGAGTTTTGTTGTAGGTGAAAAGAAAATTAAGATTACCATAAACTTGTATAGGTTCTACCTTTGAAGTTAGAATCAAAGTAATATTAATAGAGATGGAAGTGTTATGATAATGTTGAATTTTTTAATTATAATTGTTTTCATATACTTTAATCATGTATGTCTTGTTATTATATTCATACTTCATCTCACAGTGAAGAGTAGACGAGGATCCCTTCATGGCATGAATCCACAGTCTACCTAGAAGAAGGTTGTATAAAAGAGGTCATGGCATGATATGGATAGGGGTAGGAAAAAGCATAGGTCCATCCTAAATGGGTAGTGTGATCATTCCTAATGATTTCTTATTAACATTTCCAAAGCCATGGATATTAATGTAATTGGGTTCTATAAGATTCTTGTCCATACCAATTTTATCTAGGAGATTAATGCTACAAACATTAAGACCCACTCCATTATCTATGAGAGTAATTCTAACTCTAGTTTCATTAGTGATCACCTTTATCATTAAGGCTTCATGTTTATTTTGGATCTCAAGCAAGTGTAATTCATGTTGAGAGAATGTAATACCCAACTTTGTCACTTGCATACAATCAAATAAGGTGGCTACATCATTTTGTTTAACCAAAGGTGGGACATAAATCTTCTGAAAAGCCTCTTGGAGCATCATATGGTATGTAGGTGATATTTAAATCATCTCAAAGGGAGATTTGTATTGGGGTATTACAAATTTTCTCAACAAGATCATACTCCTTACCACTATGTTGAAGAATGTTATATGTGTGAGCAATTACATGATAACTTAGTTGCTACGACACATGCTTACTAGTGAGTTGTTTTGTAAAGTTCAAGATATGGCCAGGGGCTTTAGGAGGTCCTATAATGAGAGGTGATCCAATTTTTACTTGTGTGTTCATAACCTCAACTGAGTTATCAACTTGTTGATGACATTCTATTGAGGGGGGATCTAATGTCAACTTAGCATCTTCGTCTATTCCATCCATCTTACTACCTTTTGAAAGAAATCTATCATTGATTTCATCCTCTTGTGTCATAATATCTTCCAAAGTAGGAGAGGTATTAGGAGAGGAACAAACAAGATTCTCATGACGCTTGATGATTGGTTCTTCTAACACCAAGATACCTTCTTTACAAGTAGGTAATGTATCGGGAGAAGAACAACTATGATTATCATGATTGTCCATCATGACATCCTCTTGCACCCAAGTATTCTCACAAGTAGGGAAGATGTTGGGAGGTGAATGGAGATTAGACAAATTGATATCAAGAAATGTGTCAATGATTTCATTTTCTTGTGTTAAGATACTCTCACATTTAGGATGGATAGTATGAGAATAGCTACCATGATTGTCATAAGTATCAATGATTGCATTTGTTGGAATGTTAGAAGCCTTAATCAATGCTAGGTGAGATGAAGTCACCAAGGACATAATCTAAAATGTCAAAGTCATCACAACTAAATTTCTTGGTAGGTATATAATGCACTTGAGGAAAGAGATCTAACATGATGAAATGACTATGCTTTCCCCAAGATTAATCATTAAATTTCAATTGCAATATAGGTTTACACATGTTAAGGAAAACTAGGACTGAAAATAGACTTATAGACCTATGATAGACATAGATCTAGAAATCAAACTCCAAAAATGCAAATTGATAATAGGTTATTAGTATGTTCCTAAAATCTAAAGCGGGTTTTTGGAGGACTAGGATTCCTTAGGGCGTCTAATCTTGTTAGGGACTTTTTTGAACTTTCAATTTCAGAGGCATTAGTGACAAAAAATAACTGTGTGAAAACTTACAAACCTAGATTTAGAATTAATTTTGTTTCTGTTTGTTGAGTTTCCAAATGTGCAATGTGGTGTAGCAACCTAGGGTTTTAATTTTTTTGCAAAAATCAAATCAATCCACCCAAATTATGCAATGCTTCAAAAAATATAAACAAATGTCCTACATATTTGATAATTTCTAACACTAAAATGCAACAAATTTTCATAAATTTGTAACAAATTAAGCAAAATGACACCTTTCTTGCACATGCAATAACACCTTTTCAAAATTTCAAATCAAACATTTGCAAGTAGAAACATATTGCAAATACATAGACAAAGACCTATGAAAAGTTTTTTTGAGCCACCTATTGCTGGACAGAGGCACCTAAGGGTGTTTGAGTCCTAGATAGGGTGTCTGAAATTTTAAAGTTTGACTATGTAAGGCACTGTTGAATGATTATGGGTCTACTTTCAAATAGGTTTAATAGTGAATATTTTTCTAGAATTTGCTAAATTTATGCCAATGTGATTCAACATGAAAGTGTGGAACAATATTGAAAATATTTTGATAATTTTGAATGTAATTTTCTGAGCTAGGATGCAATAATTGACTGATTCTAATATTCCAAAATATGAAAATGATGATTTTGATGCAATTTTGGAACTAAACCATGCACTTTTAAAACTTTTTTTGACCTAAATGAAAGATGTCTAAATGGATGAAATGAAAAATTTAAGACCTAATTAATGCAATGTGAATATACATTTGATCTAAGATGACTGAAGCAAACTCTATTGCAACCTATGATGCAATATGAGATGTAATTTTTTTGAATTCCTATGTCTTTATCAATGAAAATGAAACCCTAAATGAACAATGAAAATCCTAGATCTAGGGTTGAATTATTTCAGATTTAAAAAGGTTGTTATGATGTCAAAATTATAGGTTCACCAAAATGTAATATAAGTGTGGAAAATGATTTTGGATTGCCTACATTGCTTTCGCTCAGACTTCTAGGGTTTTTCACCTAAAAGGAGAAAGGAATGGGGTCCAAAATGAAAATTTCAACACTCAAGATTAATGTAAATGAGATTTAATATGTCTAATTGTGATGTATCAATGCACTGATATGAAAAGAAAATGATTTAATAATGCAAAAACCTAAGAAATGCAAAGTGCTGGAAAACACAGTATGATATGCAGAAATGCCTAAAAATGCCTAAAAATGTAAGTAAATGATGAAATAACATAACAAAATTGGAGAGGTGCACCTGGAATCTGAAATATGATGTGGTGAGATTCTAGAATCCTAAAAAAATGACTGAAAATGTTGACTGGGACACTTACACCAAGATGGACGATCTAGTCCCAATTTTGGGAAAATTTTCCAGAATAGGAATCTGCCAAATGGGTATAAAAAATGTAGAAACCACTTTTCAAGCCCAGAAGTAGGACTAATCCACCAATAGTGGTGACTTAGTCCACCTACAGATTTCAAAAATCTCAGGAAAAAAATCTTGTAGCTTCAGGTCTGCACTTGCTTTTCTGATAGGTGTTTGTTCTCGATTCTGAAGAAAACGGGATAAAAAGTGTCTTCAAGCTTGAATTAGGGTTATGTTGACTTGATTAACTTTGATGAATTCTTGGCCACTTTTCAACACCTATTTCTTTGAAAAATATTCCTACAAAGTCTGGAAACACACATGCAAAGGGGGAAAAATGGTTAGGGGTTAGAGTATAGGAGTTTTCCTTGGTAAAACTCCACTTTGGTAATCAAACCCTAGATAATGAAATGAAATTTGAAGAGAATGATAAATAAAAAATGTGCAATGTCATAAACTTATGAAACACTTGATGTGTAAATCTGAAGATACATAATGAAGTGCTCCAATGGATGACTTGATTGTGCTTAGAGTGCTTGAATACTTAAGACTGATTAAGTTAATGAATGATTGAATTATTGATGAATTAGGAGGTGAAAATTGAGGGGAAAAAACCCTTATTTATACTTGTTCTTACTAAATTTCTTGAAAGTACACATCACAGGCCAACCTCAAGGGTTAGAGGAAAAAATATCGCCATAAAATTGAAATAATTTAGAGTTTTGTGCCAAAAGGGACTAAGTTGCCCCTATTGGCGACTTAGTCCCACTTAAGCAAATTACGTGGGTGTTAGGAATTATGGGGCATTAAATTTTTCCAATAGGAATATCCTCAAAAACACACTTAAAAATGGTTGAAAAGTACATTAAGGGGTCATTTAAACATGAGAAAGGGTTGAATTAGTGAAGACAAGTCTAGAAAAGCATGAAAGTGGGTTACAACACTTTACAAAACTTTGAAATAAGACTTGGTAAGTGATAAAAATGAGTTATTTAGGTGAATTATAATGAAAAGGTCCTAGAAAAGTGTGAAAGTGGGTTACAACACTTCACAACACCTTTACAAGACAACCTAGAAGTATTAATGATTCACAAGGGTCCAAGACCTAATGTAAATGTGTTGGCCACATTACAACATTAAGTCAAGGAAAAATCAAGCCAAAGTCCATAAGAGAGACTCAAGTGAGCATAAAAATGTCAACTATACATTTTTTGGTGACACATTAGCCCCCACTTTAGTGAGAGGATGAACTTGCTTCAAACTCTCACTAAAGTAGCCCAACATGCACATCAAGAGGGATCCTAATGCACACATGTTGGTAAGATGAGATAACAATAATCAAGAGGGATGATCAAGCCCCCAGGTTTATGATCCCATGGAAAACCAAACATAAGCACAAAGGAACACACATGATGATGAAAAGGGATGAAAGAAAGCTTTGATTGTATTTCCAGCCTATTGTGGATCAGATATAGGCCATTTGTTTGGAAAAAGAAATGTGTACTCACTCTGGGGCGATGGAACTCATGGTTGTTCGTCAGGTGAGAAATCCCAAGTATACTCACTCTGGGGCCACAAAACTTCTGGTTGTTTGTGGGGTGAGAAATCCACAACATACTCACTCTGGGGCCACAAAATTTTTGGTTGTCCGTAGGGTGAGAAATCCCAAAAGGTGGCTATGGGGAATGTCGTGCCACAGAATGAGCTTCTCGCTCAACCATATCAAAGTTATACTTCCTGATAACTTTAATAAGGTGCCACAAAGACAATGTCATTTTGTGCTTCATGAGACAAGCAAAGCTTTGTATGCTTAGAACTCATGAAAAAATACAATGGTACCATAGGCATGCAAGCTGTGTTATGCAAGGTGGCCACATGAATGAAAAATGCAAGAATGTAAAATTTAAAAGATGTTCAAATGAGTTTTTTTTAGTTCATGCACGTTATATAACTTAGGGAACATTGTGTCCAATGTCTCCAAGAGAGGACCAATCAAAGAATAGAATATTCGCAACTTAGGGGATGCAATGCATCACATCAGGCCACCAAGAGGAATGCAATATGCTAAGATAGATCACATTCATGAAAGACATCACACCCAATGTCATCCACAAAGTGACAAACACATCGTATGAAGTAACAAGGCTGCACTAAGAAATAGGAAAAATGCAAAAAGAAAACAAGACATGAGAGCCAACTTGGAAAGCCCCTATGCCAAGTCATACATTTCCAAGTAAGGATTCATCATGTAAAGGAAAAGGAACAAAAGAAAGAGGGGTTTCCCCCAAAAAGGAACACACCAAACACATAAGGGATCTATGGATTTGGGGTTAGTATGTCCGTTGCTGCAATGTTTTTATGAAAGACCTTAGAACTATCATCATTCCCCAAATACATAGAACTGGAAGTGTAGACATCTAAAATTGGACACTTAATTTATCCAAATTTATCACTTTTTGTCTAAACATCCTCTTATCTGAGTTAATTAAGTAATATTACTATTACTTAATTAATATCTTTAATTCTGCCAAATCCCTAAAGTATTTAATTAATAATTAAATACCTTACCCTCCTTAAATCCTCTTTTCATCAAATAAATTAAATAAATAATACATTTATTTAATTTATCACATGTCATTTTCATCTAATCCTAATCCATCTCCTAATTTCTTCATTAGGGATGTGCACATGCCTAATCCTTAATTAGGATGTGTCACATCCTCCAACTTTTGCAAGTTGGCTTTTAATCATCATTTATCTTCTAATTACTGATTAATTAATCTTAATCAGTACTTTGGTCAACTCTTCCCCCCCCAAGGAATTTTTAATTCCTTTTTATTTATCCTAGATTCCCCTCTTTTATATGTGAATTTTTAATTCACATTCCATCCTTCCAAGGCTTCTAGAACCTTCGACTTGTCACAGTCTCCACATGTGACCAAGTCCCACCTTTGGAGCCCACCTTTTATACTTTAGATTCTCCTAAGAATGTGAATTTTTAATTCACATTTATGTTTTCAACCACCTTTCCTTTTCCCATGTAGATTTTTGAGGAATTCCAAAATTCCTCAAATGTCCCTTTCACTCCCACTTGGGGACAAGAAATCCCTTTTTGTGGAAATCTTCTCACTCCCCAAGGTGCTTGTCCTTCCTCCACCTCATGTACCTTTTAGACACCTCACTTACACCTCATCTTCTCTTGGCCACTTCACCATCCACATGTCAAGATGTGAGGGCTTGTGGGTTCTCAACCCACCATAACCCTTCATCTTGGCCTTGTTGGATGCATCTTGACCGTTGAATTCTCTAGAGAATTCAAATTCTTCTATAAATACCCCCTCCTCAAGGGCATTTTAGAATACTTTTTGATCTTCATAACTACATGTTGCCAATTTGCATTCTCACTCATTCACTATCATCTAGCCATCCATTCTAATAATCTTGCACATTCAATCTTGCATCTAGCTACATCAAAAGCCATCGAAGGAGCACACAAAGTCATCCAAATCAAGGGCCAACTAAGAAGTCGTCAACAACAAGGAAGGTGAAATCATTTGTATCTTGTTTTATCCATTTTCCTTCTTGTTTTATCACTCTTTTGGCTAATCTCGAAGTGTCCTTAGTCTTTTATCACTTGCGTTTTTAAGTTATTTTGCACGTTAGAGTAGGATAAAATTCTTAGGTTCACAGGAAGAATGACACAAAGAGAGTGAAAAAAAAAGAAAAAGAAAATTCCATTTTGGGTCAACATGGAAGAGGCATTGCAGTCTCAATGCTTTGCATCATCGCCAAAAGGAGAACACAAGTGATAAGAAAATGAAAAGTCAAAATAAAAGGAAAATATTTTGGGTCAACATGAAGGAGACATTGCAGTCTCAATGCCTTGCATCATCCCCAAAAGGAAAAACACAAGAAAAAGGAAAAGTAGAAAGGAAAATGGACTAATTGGGTCAACATGGAAGAGACATAGGGCGTCTCAATGCTTTGCATCATCCTTAAAAGGAAAAACAAAAAACAAAATAGAAAAGGAAAGTGACCGATTGGGTTAACATGGAAGAGACATAGGGCATCTCAACACTTTGCATCATCCCCAAAAGGAAAAACAAAAAATAAAAGCAAAAAAAGAAAAGGACCATTTGGGTTAACATGGAAGAGACGTAGTACATCTCAATGCTTTGCGTCATCCCCAAAAGGAAAAACATAAGACATAAGGAAAAGTAAAAGGGAAAATGGACCGATTGGAACATGGAAGAGACATAGGGTGTCTCAATTCTTTGCGTCATCCCCAAAAGGAAAACACAAAAAAAAAGGTGAAAAACAAAGGAAAATGTACGACACATAGAAGAATGGAGGTAAAAATAGAGGAAGTGCACAAAGAGAGAGAGAACATCAAACACACATTACGGGGGAACACGATACGCACATGCAAAAGAAGAAAAAGTTAATAAAAGAAAAATGCAAAAGGCTAGTGAGGAAAATGCAAATAAACCATCTAATAGATCATCCACCTCCCAATCATGTTCAGTGTATTACGAGGGAAGTTGACTATCCAAAGCGAGAACTGCAAGTGTCGAACTAGGGGAAGTGCCAGGTTCTTCACTTGGTGTAGGAGATTTATCTTTTAAGCTCATGGAAGATGAAAATAAAGAATTAAGATCATTATACACATCTTAATCTATTTTAGAGATCTCCTCCTCCTCCTCATCATCTAGATTAATCACGACGGGGGGATGGATGGTAATATCCAATGAAGGATGTATCAGGAGTTGGGGCTATTGTATCAAATCATTTTTTTTGTGATGGTTGTAACTTACTATCTTGTGGTCAGTCAGGAGGAGGAGGGTGATCAGGTATCACTTTTGTCAAAGGTGGAGGTTGATTTTCTTTGTTGGCTTCTATTTGTAATTGACGAGCAAGAAGACGACGTTGATGCCTACACTCCTTAGCATCAGTTTATTTTGATTCTATTTTGAAGTTGTGTAGGTGTAAGAGCAAGTTGATCCACCATAGGCTCCTTTTCTTCTTGAGGGGAAAGAACGAAAGAACTGAAGGATATGGGTCGATCACTTTCTCTTTTTCTTTGTACACTTGTTTTATGTGAGGAGGCATGATGGGGTTGGTTTCATTATCTTGGGGAAATTTGGAGGAAGAAGGGGTAGTGTTGAGGGGTGGTTGATCTAAGTTTTCTATTTCAGGTTCTAGTTCAAGCATTGTCTCATCAAGGATTGGGATAATGACAGTAGATGAGGGTTGGTTGCAGAGGGAAAATTCAACAATTTTCTTTGCTTTAAAATTTTGATAAACAATGAAAAAGAAATCTTTGCAAGGCGTGATGGGCTCCATGGGCTCTGGCCAAAAGGCTTCTAAGGTGAAATTTCCTCTAGAAGACAAAGTGTTAAAGCCACTATGGTGGATAGTGAATATGTCATTGTCATACAAAAACTTTAAAAATTTGTATATGACTGAAGGAACAACTTTCATCGAGCGAAGCCATGAATAGTCTAGCTGCAGATGAAACTGATCCAATTGTGGTATAATAGAGAATGTAATATCCACTGTCTTAGGTCCTATTTGTAACGGTAGAACGATCGATCCAATCGTAGGGAAGATTAATTAAATAAACACGTTTAGGGTTTTTTGTTTATTTAATTTAGGAGAATGTCAATTAGGAAAATTAAAAGGAAAGTGAACAATATAAATAAAGTAAGACCTTATTTATATGTAGTTGAAGTATTAATCAAATAGGTTGTATTTAATTAATTGAATGCGATGACTGTTTTCAGGTGTATACATTTTGCCCCTCTTTGAAGTAATGTGTTTACACGTTACTTCAAAGAATATTTTGATGTTGATGCTCAGATGATGTGAGATTTCGATGCCCTAGATGATGCAAGATTTTGATGCCCCAGACGATGCAAGATTTTGATGTCCCGGGCTTTGAATTTTAGGTATTGATGGATATTATTGGATATTATGCCCCCTTGAGAGATAAATCGGTGAATATAAGGATGTGAAAATGAATTATTGAATGATGTGATAAGTGTTGTGATGATGCAATGATGATCCAATGTTGATTTGGTGAAGGTTTGATGTTAGAGACAATTTATCTCTCAAAATTGAGTTGCAAGCTCCTTCTTTGAATAGTGTTGATTAACTACCCCTCCTTTTTGGTAAAAATGGGAAATAAATCCCACCATAATTCCCTCCATTTTACCCCTAAAAGGTGAAAATAGTAAAAATGGGATTCATTTTTACATTTTGAGTTTGGAGAAGGTGAAGATTGGAGAGCTTAGAGGAAGATGGTGATTCCATACCACAAGCATCGTTTCGAGTGTCTTCGCCAACCTAATCAGCTTGCTGCCTCTGGACCTACGGTACGCTTTACGAGAAACCTCTTTGTTAGTCATTTTCTTGCCTTTTAATGGTATTTTGAATGTCGTAGATAGATGTTGTAGCTTATGGGATGTCATTTATGGACTTTCGGGCAATGTTTTTTTGTTGTTTTTATGTGTTTTTGAGCATGTTGAAGAGTTTTGGTGCCTTTGGGGTCCCAAATGGCGCCTTTTGCAAGCTTGAAATTCAAGTTTTCATGTATTTTTAGAGTTTTGGCACCTTTGGGGTCCCAAATGGCGCCTCTTGCAAGGTTGAAATTGATGTTTTTGAGTCTTCTAAGAGTTTTGGCACCTTTGGGGTCCCAAATGGCACCTCTTGCAAGGGTGAAAATGCATGTTTTTGGGTGGTTTTAGAATTTTGGTGCTTTTGGGGTCCCAAGTGGCACCTCTTGCAAGCTTGGAATTCAAGTTTTTGGCCTCCAACACTGTTTTGGCGCCTTTGGTGTCCCAAGTGGCACCTCTTACAAGCTTGAAAATAGAGGTTTTTGAAGTTGAACTTTGTTTTGGCGCCTTTGGGGTCCCAAGTGGCGCCTCTTGTTGCCTTGGAAAGTTGTCATTCTTGTTGATTTGAGGTGGTTTAGCTTGTTGTTTGACCCATTTTACAGGGTGTGATTATGGAAAGCCCTCAGGATGATGTTCGCAAGATGTCCTTGAAGTCTAGGAGTCGTCAGTTTGTCACATTTTGGATTGATTTCAGTTAGATTGTGGTATGTGCAGTGTTTGATTGATGTTTTGCGTGATGATTTGATCTCATGGAGAATCAAATGATAGAACCAGTGTTGTATCATCCTCATGATAGGTGAGGAATGATAATAGGATTGATAGCATGTCATACTCATGATAGGTGAGGAACGATGGGTTGATTGATAACAGATCATCCTCATGATAGGCGAGGAACGATGGGTTGATTGATAGCAGATCATCCTCATGATAGGTGAGGAATGATAGCTTGATTGATAACAAATCATCCTCATGATAGGCAAGGAACGATAGCTTGATTGATAGTAGATCATCCTCATGATAGGCGAGGAACAATAGCTTGATTGATAACATATCATCCTCATGATAGGTGATGAACGATAGTTTGATTTATAGCAGATCGTCCTCATGGTAGGCGAGGAACGATGGGTTGATTGAATGAGATGTTGATTGTTCTGATTTGATTTGATTTGATTTGATTTGATTTGATTTGACATGAAATTGATTGATTGATTTGTGTTCATGATTAAGGAGATGGAGATGTACTCCAATCTCGGGAGGGATTCCTGAAGACCTGGAACATGGTCCACCGGTTGTCATCAGCTGAATTAGAGATTATCTCCCATTGTGGGTTGACTTCCTTGTTAGACACTCCACAATATAGAATCAACAAAGGTTTATTGACAAATTTGGTAGAGAGATGGCATAGTGATCATAATACATTTCGTTTACTGACTAGAGAGATGACCGTGACTCCTGAGGATATCTATTGTATTCTACAGATCCCAGTGATGGGAGAGATAGTAGTGTACAATAAGATAGAGTGGGGTGGGACAGCTGCATTGTGGAGATTGTGTCGAGATGATTATGTTATGGGCCAATGGATCCCTTGGACAGAGATGATTTGCAGATATGATCCTTTGCCATAGGTACTTTCTGGATTTATTGGTGGATTCCTTTGTCCTGATCTTAGGTCAAAGGGATTTTCAGTAGGTTGGGGTCATGTGCTATCATGAATGACACTTGATGGTATGAGGTATGCCTGGGGCTCATGTATGTTAGCCCAATTATATCAAGATTTGCATGATGTTGTCTATTACGGGGTGACGAGTCTGTCATGTGGCATCACATTACTACAAACCTAGGCATGGGAGCATATAGCCATCACTCGACCCATGGGAGAGAGACATCGACCACCAGGGAGACCCTATGTTTTTAGTTATAGTGGTCCACATGTCCAACATAAGCTGGGAAAGGTTGCTTATTGGAGGCAGGTTCTGGATGATTTGGAGACTGTCACATGGCGGTCGTACTTGGATTGTGAGTAGTGGCCAGAGGATTAGCTGGAGATGCTATATATGTTATTATCCCACTATCTAATTGGGTGGACACATGTTGTGCTTGAGGGTTACTTGTATTTGCGAGTATATCGACAGTTTGGAGAGGTTTAGGGGATGCCCCTAGGAGTTTCCCATTATGCACGATGACAACAAGATGTTTTAGAGTGGGGCTCTTGTGTATCATATGACACAACTTGTATAGAGTATTATACCTTGACCCCTAGTTTATGGGATTATGTTCTGTATATTACAAACACCAGGATGATCGAGGATTATTCATAGTTCTTCCACATGCATCCCCTTCCTAGATTTACTCATCTCGAGGAGCCAATACCGCCAGTTGATGGAGAGGGAGGAGATGATGGTGGGAAGGGGACTTGCAGAGGTGATGAGGGTGATGTAGAGGGTGTTTGCAGAGGGGATGATGGTGGGGAGAGTGATTGTGGTGCAATGGGTGGTGGGGAGAGTGATGGTGGTGTAGATGATAGTCATCCATTAGATTTTGCAGTTCTGAGGCGCAGGAGGAGCATCATCGTAGCTCAGGAAGTGCTTCCCAGGATTTGGATTGGGATACCCTCACAACAACAGTCAACATAGATAGCATATTTGCAGGCAGAGGTTTAGCTATTTTGGAGCGAGATAGCATAGGCTCGAGTACAGATTGTGTCCCTTCGAGATGAGTTAGGGCAGTGTCAGGCGTAGATTGATATTTTGAGGACTGATAGAGGGATAGATAGGTAGCAAATACAAAAATTGTAGGCACAAATGATCATACTTACTTCAGAGAGGGATGCCTTCAGACACCGAACAAAGCAGGCTGAGGCCACTGCCGAGAGGATATAGTAGACGACACCATCTGTAGGTATAGAGGATTTCTTCAGAGAGATCAGACACATTTCTCAGGAGTTGCAGTTTTACAGAGGTAAATATCATGAGTTGGTTCCTCCTGAGTGACAAGAGAATTTTGTACAGTCTCATTTGGGCAAATCTCATTCTCAGACTATGAGCATGGGTGTCACACAACCATTTCCTGGAGATTGGAGAAATCCAGGTGCAGGTCCATCGGGTAGAGGGGGTACTAGTTCGATGAGAGCAACAACATCTAGTGGGAGCTTGACATAGCATTTTTTGGTGTTCCTTGGACATTGTGTATACACCTTTTGTGATATTGAGGATATGTTTCCCATGATACAATTCCCTTTTGGTTTTTTTGATGTATCTCATTTTATTTTTTTTGGATATCCTTATACACGTCAACATTATGACATTTTTGATGATATATGATATATAGCGGCGATTATGATGCATTATATTTCCCTATTATGATATGTAATGTTGTGACTTGATTTAATTTCTATGTGATGATAATGATTAGGCAATGAATGTATCTGTGATCATGATTTATGCAATGTGATGAGATAATTATGATTATGCACTGCAATGTGATGATTATGATTATGCAATGTGATGTGTAATGCAACGTGATTTGATTTATGATGATTATGTAATGTGATTTGATTTGTGATGTGTAATGCAATGTGATTTGATTTATGATGATTACGCAATGTGATTTGATTTATAATGCAAATGATGGAATGCACATGACTTCAAATGTTCAATGCCTTAAGCTTGAATAAGTGAGTCTGTCCAACTTCCAAAAGTTGTGGGAAAACTACAGTAGATTGATATTTTAAGCTTCATAACCCTGACACATTTCCCAACCTTCTTTGAAATCTGAAGAGACTCGCTTATTCAAGCGTAGTGAATGACATGATTTTGATGTTAGAAATGATATGCAATGTATGTCCTTTGTTATTTTCTTTCGTATTTTCTGATGCAAATATCATGATGGAGTGTATAAATGTAAATGAAATGAGAATGTTTTCTAACATATTCCATTGATAATGCAATGGATGTGCAACTAAATGAGAATGATGTGTTTTTGGTTAATGTCCAGTGTACTCAATCCATTAATAATAGAGATGACACCATTGTGAAATTGTTTCAGCATTGAGAAACCCCATAAATACACATGCAATACTAACATGAATGCAATCTAACTTAACTATGCAAATCTCGTTTTCAAAAGTTGTCATTTATATTAACCAATTTTTTGTGCTTTTTATCATCATTGGGCCTTTAAAATGTTGAAAGCGAGTACAAGCATCGATGGCATATTTTATACCAAGATGACCTGAGTACTACTTCCATGATGTTTTAAAATTGCAAGTTAACACAAGCATCTAAGTATAATTAAACCAAGATTACCTGAGCATCGCTTGCATAAACAAACAAGAGTTAATCTTTTTCCTATGCAAATTTAGAATGTCATTAATGATACTTTGTAGCGCACGTCTCTCAACAACTTGCATAGTAATAATGATAAACTCACAGACAACAGACAAAGAAAAATCATACTCCTTCCTTGCTCCTCTAGTTCGATACATCATCGAGGACTCGAGAGATATGATATCAAAAATCAAAATAGAACAACTTGAAATTTTGTGTTTAACGTGATGAATCCTTGATTCAAAAAGATCAACATTCATTTGAAGTTTTTGTTTGTAACGTTAGTCCAATGACTGTTTTCTTATTGGTTCAAGCTCAAAGTTTATTTGCCCCTAGTGAGTGTAGGATTTTGCACCTAGTCCAGGGTGAGACACGACCATGACGACCAATACCTAACCTAAAGATCTATCCTAGGGACCTCGGGGGCTGATCAACAAATTAGCCTTTCCTACGTTATACACGCAGAGACCACGCAGTTCGACTGATGACATGAGCAAGATTTACAAGACGAAAAAAAATGAACATAGCAAACACCTAGAAGACTGACCTAAAATGTCTCGGGGGATAATCAAAGATCACCCTTGCCTACGTTCAAAGCTCAAAGACGACGTATTTCAAATGAAGACCATGTTTTTGACTTTTTGACTTTTTTGACCTGTTTTTGGATTTTGACATGTTTTGAATGTTTTTGGATTTTGATATGTTTTGAATGTTTTTGGGATTTTGATATGTTTTGAATGTTTTTGGGATTTTCAAATTTCTGACCTTGAGAATGTACAAGAATCCAATCCAATGTAGGAAATTTCCCCAATGTGATATGATAGGACAAATTGATTTGTAGAATGGGCCGAGTAATGCCAGGGGATACCATGATACAAACAATGGATCGAGCTATGATGCAGACATGGAAGCATGACAAATGCAGAGATGGAAGCATGATGGATGAACACTGCAGAGAAAGTCACATAGCCCAAGATAGATGAAGAGTGCTTATTTTACGCAAGGTGCCTGTTTGCTAGGTTTTCACCAAGGTACTTGCCCAAAGCACCACCAAAGTGGTGTTTGCTAGAGGACGATTCTTTTTCTTTACTATTTTTCAATCCTTTTTCTATTTTTTTTTGGATTTTTGCTTTTTTTGATTTTTTTGGTATTTTTCCAGGACCTTTACCAATGCACCGGATGAGCTAGGGGTAAAACCTTTTGAGATACAAGTTGTTGAGGGGTTCGTCAAATAGATCCCCTTCTGGTATGGATAACTGATATGCTCCTGATCCAAAGACTGATACTATAACAAAGGGACCTAGCCAATTAGGTTCAAATTTCGCCTTCTTCTCTCGATCTTGTTGATTACATGGATTTTCTTTTAAGACTAAGTCACCCACCTGAAATTCTCTAGGTATTACTCTATGATTGTAGCTCTTAGATATCCTTTGTTGATAAGATTTTAGGTGATCAACTGCATTTTGTTGGCATTCATCCAACAGTTCTAATTCTTGTAGCCTAGATACTCTGTAATCCTCGTCTGAAATCATCCCTTTAAGTGACACACGCAGGGATGGTATCTCAACCTCAATAGGTAGAATAGCTTTTGATCCATAGACAAGAGAATAGGGTGTTGCTCCTGTCGAGGTACAAATCCTAGTTCTGTAAGCCCACAATGTTGGGTTTAGTTGAATGTGCCAATCACGTCCAGCTTCATTGACAGTTTTCTTCAAAATCTTTAGGATAGTCTTGTTTGAGGCCTCTGCTTGGCTGTTCCCTTGGGGATAGTAAGGTGTAGAAAACTGATGTTGGATATGGAATCTTTCACAAAGCTCTTGAACATCTTGATTCTTAAAGGGTCGGCCATTATCTGTAATGATAGATTGAGGAACACCATACCAACATATGAGATAATTCAATATAAATGATGAGATTTGTTTCCGGTGATGGTGATTAGAGGAACATCTTCAATCCACTTGGTGAAGTATTATGTGGCTGTGATTATAAACTTATGTTTACTAGAGGAAGAGGGATGAATCTTTCCTACAAGGTCCAATCCCCACTGGTAAAAGGGCCATGTAGCTATGAAAGGATGTAACTCTTGTGCAGGTGCATGTATCAAGTTTCTGTGAATTTGACATTTGGAACACCTTTTGATATATTGAAATGACTCTTTCTCCATGTTCAACCAGTAATACCCCAATCGTAATAATTTCTTAGCTAAGGTTAAGACACTTGAATGTGTGCCATAGATACCTTCGTGAACCTCTTTTAGAGCGATTTCAGCTTCGTTACGTTCTAGACACCAAAGAAGAGTACCATCCAAACCTCATCTATAAAGTACATCAACTATTAGGGTGTGGCGAGCTGCTTGTCAAATGAAGTTTCATTTTTGGTTTTGAGATAAGTTAATTGGAAGGGTATTGTCTTGTAGGTAGGTATGGATTTCTACATAGAGGGAAATTTGAGGGTCGACAATATGGCATATCACTTGGGATTATGGATCTTCATAGGCTAGGTTGGACACTTTTTCTACCATGAATTCATAATGTTTTCATTGTTCAGGTATCTACAAGAGAGAAGCAATGGTGGCCATGGAATCTACAACTTTGTTTTCTATTATAGGAACCTGTGCAAACTTGATCTCGGCAAAGTACTTTTTGAAATCATCCAACATCCTCTTGTAAGGCAACAACTTGTCATCCTTTGTTTGATAATCATCATTGACTTGGTTGATGACCAATTGTCAGTCACCATAGACTAGCAATTCCGTGATTTTCCATTCAATCGCTATCTTGATTCCAATGATCAATGCTTCATATTTAGTTGTGTTGTTAGTGTAGGGAAACATTAATCTATAGGATTTTGGAAGTGTATATCCTTGCAGTGAAACAAACAAGATTCTTGCACCTAATCCATGTTGTGTATAAGAGCCATCAAAGTATAGCAGCCACTATTGTGTAGATATGGTTAGGACATCATTATCAGGGAATTCAATGTTCATTGGATTGTTATCTGACAATGGTGCTTCAACTAGTTGATCTGCTATGGCTTGACCTTTAATTGCTTTCCTGTTCACATATTGGATGTCAAACTCACTCAATATCATGACCCACTTGGATAACTTCCCTGTTAAATCAACCTTGCTGAGTAAGTACTTTAATGGATCAATTTTGGCAATGAGCTTGATGGTGTGAGTCAACATGTAATCCCTTAATTGTTGTGTAGCAAATACAACCGCTAAGCAAGCTTTCTCAATAAAGGTGTAGTTGATCTCATAACCATTTAGGATCCTGCTAATATAATAGATGGATCTTTCTTTTCCTGTAGGATCTTCTTGTGCTAATAAAGCTCCCAAAGATATCTCAGTTGTTGCAATGTATAGTAATAATGGTTTTCACTTGACTGGTGGTATCAACACTAGCGATGTCATCAGGTACTATTTTAGTTGACTCAAGGAAGCTTCACATTTGTCATCCCACTTGAAAGAGACATTCTTGTGTAATAAGTGATTGAAAGGATGAGTTTTATCATCTAGTTGAGCAATAAATCTCTTAATGGACTAGAACCTTCCTTGTAATGATCTGAGTTGGTTGATGTTTTTAGGAGGCATTTCCATGATGGCTTTGACCTTTGCAAGATCCACCTCAATGCCTTTAGCTAAGACAATGTATCCAAAAAGTTTAGCTGATGTTACACCGAACACACATTTCTTGGGATTTAACCTCACCTTGAATTTCTCCAATCTTGTGAAGATTTTGTCTAGAATCTCTAAGTGTCCTTCTCTAGTGTAGGATTTTTCTAATAGATCATCTACATAGTCTTCCATAAAATTATGCATCATGTCATAGAAGATGGTAGTTATAGCTCTCTGATATGTAGCTCTAACATTTTTCGACCCAAAAGGCATCACATTCTAGCAAAAAGTGCCCCAAGGACATGTGAAGGCTGTTTTATCTTGATCTTTAGGTGCTATTTTTATTTGGTTGTATCCTGAAAAGCCGTCCATAAGTGAAAATTTTGTGCCCAATAGTCAAGTCTACAATCAGATCAATGTTTGGTAGAGGAAAATCATCTTTTGGACAGGATTTGTTAAGGTCCCTAAAGTCTGTGCATATCCTGATGCTCTTATCTGGTTTGGATACCGGAACAATGCTTGATATCCATTCGGCATAATCAATAGATCTTATGAATCCGGCATCTAATAGCTTTTTCAACTCATCTTTCACCAGAAGGGTGATATGGGGATGCATCTTTCTCAGTTTTGCTTTACTGGTTTTGTGCCAGGCGGTAATGACAAATGATGCATAATTTGTTCTGGATCTATGCTTAGCATGTCAGCGTATGACTAAGAAAAGTTGATTTGTCTCTCAAAGAATTCGGTGAAACGAGGTTTCTCCTCTTCTGTCATGGATTCCACTAAAAGTGGGTCTTCACCATCTCAACTGTACCAACATTGATGGATTATGTAGGTTCTATTAGCACTGGAGATCTCTCTTGATAGTGTTATGGGAGAATGTCAAACCTTCCATCTCTTGGTGCCTCTAAGAGGTTTTCACCTTGAGATACACTCTTTTTTTTTACTTTTTCCTGATTTAATAGTGCCACCAGGTGGTTTTCACTATTAGACCCATTTCCTATATTTTTCATTTTGTAGCTGAAAGGTTTAACACTCCCTTCATTAGGAGCTTTGTTTTGAGATTCAATGGTGGAACATGTGTCAGGGTTATCAAAACATAGGAAGTTCATGAGGGAATCATCATTTGAAAAGGTGGGTATGTCAAGCGGCTCATTTTGATCGCAATCAATTAGTTCAGGATGCATTAAGGACAAGGAATTGTTAGATTGGTCAAGGTCATAAGGTGTAAGCATTAGGATAGCCATGTTGTCAAATTTTCCAATGAGGTCTAACATGTTACTTTCTTTTGACATGTCTATCTCGCTCGAAGAATGATCAACTTTACTTGAGTCAACGACATATTACGATCCATATTCAAGTGGTCTAGAACTAGAACTTTGTCCTTTCATACATATTGGGGTATACTTTTGGATTACATCGATCTCTTTGTCATGGAAAGATTCCTCATAGAGAGTCCCATTCATATTCATTAGAATATATTTCATGATCCTCACTAGCCTATAGCTATAAGATTCTTTCGACATCTCTTTGAGTAGCTTCCTCTTTTAAGTCTTCCTTGTAGCCTAGTCCTATTTTGTCTTTGGGATTCATTGTGACAAGCTATATTGGTTCACTGATGCCTTATTTTCTTTTACCCAAGGGACCATTTCCCTCATATCCCATTTTTGTTAGGATTGTCTGACCTTTTCCATACTTATCTGTGCATATATTGGACATTGATACTTGTGAAGGTTATTCATCTTTGTATAACCAGTTTAGGACATCCTTGTCTTCTGATTCCTCCGCTTGAGTACTTGCTTTTATAAACTTCCCATAAAAGAGTGTGATGGGTTGTAAATATTGTTGTCTTGAAGTAGATGGTTGTCCATGTGACTTAGGAGAAGATGGAAGTAGTGATAAGTATGAAGATTTCTCAAATGAGTATTCCCCCATGCCCTTGTCTTTTATTTGGATCCTTTCTAACTATTTTGATAAGGCATCAAATTGACTTCCATTGTTGCATGAAATAGAGTCAACGACCCCTTTGTCTTTTGATTGAGCCCTTTCCTCATACTGTCTTGATGAAGAACCCACTGGACTTTCTTTGTTTGATGGATCAGAGTTGATGACTTCTCTATTATGTGGTACAAATGTGTCTTGACTTGTTCTAAGTGCATTGCAATATTGGGGACTATTAGAATCAACAACAATGGTGATATCTTATTCATTGAAAGGAAAATTCAAGCACTGATGATAGGTTGATGGTACTGCTTGCATTTCATGAATCCATGGTCATCCTAAGAGTATGTTATATGTCAATTCCTTGTCTAACACTTGACACACTATGTCTTTGACGATTGGTCCCACTTGAATAGGTAAGATGATCAATCCTTAGGAAGATATTTCTTCTTCATCATATTCTTTTATGGTGATTTTCCTTCTAGGATCAATAGCATTTTCAAAATATCCTAATGCACGAACAAGCTTGAGAGTGCAAATATTTAGGCCTGATCCTCCATCTATAAGGACACGTTTGACGCGATGTTTATGGATTAGGACTTCGATGTGGAGAGCAACGTTATGCAGATGGGTGGTGGACGCATTGTCATGTTTAGAGAATGATAAGTAATGTGGTGCAGTCAAATGTCCCACCATACCTTGAAATGTACAGACTTCCAGATTGTTTGGTACTATGGTGGCAACTAAAGCTTGTTCTAGGATTTCTTTGTGTGCCGGTGAAATCTTGAGAAGTTCCAATATGGATATTTTAGCGGGTATCTTTTGTAATTGATCAACGATGTTATATTGAGTTACACGAAAAATATTTGTTTTGTACATGGAAGGGGTAGCTCCTTTCAATGTTACCTTGGCTTGTCCTCTTGTAATCGCATTGATAGGTGTATTGTCTTGATGATTCATAATTTTGATGACGTTAATTTGATTGTCATTCGTGTCAATGTTAGTGCTCAAATTTCTAGGTTCAAGGTCATTGATTTGATGTGAGATAGTGTCATCATTGTGCTGGATTTCAGTAGTGGCATCCTTCCCTTAGCTTCCAATTTCAATTTCTTGGATGGAATTCCCAACCATATCAATACAATGAATGGTAGAATCATAAACATAGTTTATATTCTTGCCTTTGGTATTCGATGTAGAGGACTCTCTGTTTTCATAATTGGGTAAAGGGTTCTTGAACACTCCTTGATCACTGTTTGTTTGGGGTCCTTCAATGTGTACCTTTTTGTTATCAATGAGATCTTGGATTGCATGTTTTAATTGCCAACAATCTTTCATCATATGACCCTTGTTTTGATGATAATCACATTAATGAGCATCGTTCCACCAAAATGGCTTGACTTGTGGATCCTAGTTTCATGCTTCTAGCACTGTGATAAGCTTAGCCTCAGTAAGTTCCTTTAAGGTAGAATCTAAGGATTGTCCCAATGGTGTGAATTTTCATCGATCGAAAGGTTTTGGAAATGATGTTGCTTTAGTCCTCGGATTTGTCTGATTGTTGTTTTGGCTAACATTTGGAGTGTTGGGAGGATTGTTGGCCTGATTGGTCTTGTGGCAGCTGCTGTTAGGTTGAATACAGGCTTGGTATTTTGATTTTCAGCTATGACCTCATTGTTACCCGTGTTCTTGTTTCATTGCCAAAATTTAGGTTTTTCCCCACTGTTGTAGTTGTTAGAGGAAGTGGATGAGTTTTTTTCATTGTATACCTTAATGACCCCTCTTTTGACTAAGGTTTCTTCGATTTTAATTCTGTTTCAATCAATTTTTCGAAGGTAGGGGGACATTGTAATTCCAACCTATAAGTCATCTCATCATTTAGGTTATCAATGGAAATCTCTATCTTTTCCTTTTCGGGCATGGGACGAGAATACCTTACAAACAATATCCTCCATTTTTGCAAGAAAATGAGGAAGGACTCACCCTTTTTCTATTTCAAGTTGCAAAGGTCTTTCATGGTGATATCATGTTGGATATTGTAAGAGTATTGAGTGATAAATCTATTGAACAACTTTTCAAATGTGTTGATGGGGGGTGTAATCTTTGAAAACCATTCAAGGCATGTCCCTCCTAGACTTCATGGAAATAGTCTCATCAAATAAGTTTCCTCATGCAAAAATTCTAGACTCATAGTTCAGAATTCCCTTACATGATCTAATGGATCAGTTGTACCATTGTATTTATCATACTTTGGAAATTCACTACGTTTGGGGAAAGGAATCATGTTGACGGATGGATTAAAGGGATAAGGACAAATTTCCTCGATCAAGTATCATTTCAAAGTTCCCCTTTGCATGTCTAGAACTTGTTGTTGAAGGTTTTTCATTTGGTGAGTTAAAGTAACCATTTGTTTTGTTTCCTTTTCAGCCTTTTGGAGAGGTTCTTTTAAGATGTTGATGTCAAAATCAGGGGGAAGTTTAACTCCTTGATTGGCTAACATTAATAGGTATTTTCCCCATCTCTTTCAAAAATATTTTCCAAAAACTTATGGAAATTGGGGTCTTGTTCTACTTGTCAGATATCCTCATCACTTATTTCTTCCCCTTGAGTGTTGTTGAGTCTAGGAATAGGGATTTCTTTTGCATCAACCATGTTGCTAGGGATCTCACTATTTTGAGGTTCAATGTTGGGAGTTTCGATATCGAAAGCTTCACTACTTGGACTTCCTATGTTTTCTGTTTCAAAGTTGGGTGTTCCAAGTTCCATGTCCTTGAGTCTCCTCTTTTGTGATCTTGTTTGGATGGGCATACAAGTGTTATGATTTAGACTAAGCTTTGATCTAAGTTTGAAATAGTTCCAAGGATTACAACTAAGTCAAATAGAATAACAAATTATATTGATTAGACCAAGTTTGATTTGATTGCATGACATAGTTTCATGATTAAAGGATGACAAATCCCAAAGATGAAACTAGGTTTTGCATTCAAATATGTGATAGATAGTGATGATTTAGGCACCTTGAAATGTTTAGATCTAGGATTAATTTGAAAATTTCCACTTGTATAGGTCCGTTTCGACAATGTTTATACTTCTAAGGTATCTAAGGAATGATCTTGGACTCAAAGTTTTGACTCAAGAGATGTAATTAAGGTACTCAAAACGTTGGAAAAGTCTTGGATTTTGACAATAGTACATCATGTATAACTCTACATTGTCTTTGCACTCTCTCTTGTAAAAATTTAAGGTTAACCTTTCTCTAAAGTCATAAAGCATAGACAAATGTTTTTGATGTTGTTTTGGACTAAGAGGTTTGATCTTTGGTTTTCTAATCTTGACCTTTCATGAAATCATCGTGTAAACCACATATTCTAACTCTATTTTTCCTAAGGAAAGGTTGAACACTGTTGGAAGGACTGATTTTCTGAAGATGGATGGACCTAAGTTACTGACTTGTCTACCTCAATGAATGTAGTTCTGAATCAATGTTTTCACTTTCAAAATGTAACGTTTTTTATGGTGTTTTGTTTGAGTTTCATTTTGAAGACACATCAAGCAGAATATACACTCCTAAGGTTGTGTAAGACTATATTATTTTAGATTCCACGTGGGTTTTACCCCAACCACACTATGTTTAGCAGATGAATTCAAAAGCTTGGCTGCACAGGCTCCCCCTTACAGTGCACTCTCTTCTTAGGCCAACCAAGCTTCTAGTCCCCATGAAACTCACATGGCGAACCGATCACCTCTCCTAAAAACTGCGAGAATGTGGATGCCTTGGCAGCAACCGTTGCTGCACCAAAGAATAGATAAAGGATTTTGGAAAATCTACAACAAGGGTTTTAATGTGGGCATTCCATTCGTGGGGGATAATCCATACGGTGAGAGTCCCTTTTGATCCATCTCATCGAAATTATCCTCGTGATGCTTGAAATTTCCTCAAGTATCGACATTTATATCCTAGTTGGAAGTCACTGGGATTTAACGTGTTACCGGTTGGGTCGTTCCCTTGGGTGATTACTTTTTCCCATAAGGCAAGTCCTCTAGGATAAATAAAAGAAAGCAAGTATACCCATAGTTTGATCGATCTTTATTTCACATGAATAAAGAGAGAACTCATGCCATATACTCCACTTACACTCGCACATAAACAAGAATGGGTCTAGCTTTTTGGATCACCCAGTTAAGGGGAGAACATATTCCTACCATTCATCACATAAAAAAGACATGGTGTTCATTTTCCTTTACTTAAGCTATGTTCCTAACTTAACCAAAAGGAAACATGATGTTCATTATCCCTTTACTTAAGCTACGTTGCTATCTTAACCAAAGGAAACAAGTAAATAACGTCCAACCCCTGCAATATGTTAGTAGTTTATGTTTTGAGTCTTTGACAATGAATCTAGGAAAACTTGCAAATGCACAACACAGAATGTGAGTTTCTAATTTTGGTGACAAACTGCAAGAGGTGCCAAAACAGAGACAAGAGGTGCTAGAATAGAGACAAGAGGTGCCACAACTCTAAAAATAGTGTAGAATGGTCTCAAAACAGGTGAAAAGGGTCTTGGAACAAGATGCAAGAGGTGCCAAAACTCTAAAAGTATCCCAGAATGGTCCTAGAATAGGTGAAAACAGTCTTATAACAACTTGCAAGAGGCACCAAAACTCTAACAAGAGGTGCCAAAACAAGTGCAAGAGGATCCAAAACTCTAAAAGTGGCCCAGAATGGTCCTAGAATAGGTGGAAACAGTCTCGGGACAACTTGCAAGAGGCGCCAAAACATGTACAAGAGGTGCCAAAACTCTCAGAACAAGCCAGAATGGTCTCAAAAAAACCGAAAATGGTCTCTACATTACTTGCAAGAGGCACCAAAATAGATACAAGAGGCGCCAAAACTCTAAAAATAGCCCAAAAATGCCTCAAAATAGCTCAGAATTGCCTCCAAACAGGTGCAAAATGTTCCCAAGTCATAAACCTTGAACCTACAATCATGAAATCATCAAAAAATTTAGTAATAAGTGAGGCAAGGGCCCCATGGTGGGCGCCATTTTGTGTGTGTGTCGAATGTGGAGAGTGACTTATTCTAGTGTCAACACAAATCTTAATGAGATGGTTTACATTCAAAGTTTGAAGCAAGTAAAACTACTCTATTCGTAATACAATCAAACCTTTCAAATACGTATCATTGTCCTCTAATTCTAGGGATTTATTAAACTGTTTGGCCCTCAAATTTCTATAGGCACAAAGGTTGTTAAAATGACTAGCTAGAAAATGAGATTTGATGCTTAATATGCAAGCTAAGATGATTTCTATGTGCAAATGTGTGGTGGAAGGATTAGTGGTATGCAAATATGTGCCACAAAGATTAGTGGTATGCTCCTAAATGAAACAAAATGATGGAAAGGATAATGGATGCAACGATAAATGAAGGATGATGTTGATGATAGATGAAAAAGTGGAGATGAGTGAGATTGTATGCAACTATAGTGAACTATCCATGATTATTCATATGCTCAAATGCAAACATAAAACAAACTAACCTAAAATGTAACTATGATGCAATGGGGATGATAAAATGTAACTATGAAGCAATTAATTAATCTAAGATGAGAATGCAAAGTAACACATGATATGAAAACTAAGTATAAGACTCCATGAAAGCTCCAAGCTCCTACGAAAAACCTACATGGTAACAATACTCAAAGTGTGGGTGAAAAATGGCATTATAACACTATTCCAATTTGTATTTCAAAATAGCATTATAACATTACTCAAAAGGTGGATGATAAATGCCAAGGAAATAGGGTGTATTTATAGAGTTTCTCAAGCATTTTGTGAGGTGGCACCTATCAACGGTTCAGATTTAAAGGAGACAAGATAGACGGTGGAGATGAAAGGAATCAGGATGTTGTCCCCTTGACCAAGGACAACATGCCATGTGTGTGAAGAGAATCCCTTAACCAATTGAAAGCATGCCAAATGTATGGGATTCCAAGTGTGTGAAACAATGACCCATGTGCTCCAAATTTGCTGGAAGTGTGGGGGAATAAAGCCATGTGCTTTTTCTTATTGGTGGAAGTGTGTGAGGATAATTCTAATTAATAATTAGGCTTATTTATTTTCATGTGACCTTTATGAGGTGGCACACAAAAAGTTGTAGAAATGTGCTCTAATTCTTAATCAGGATTAGGGAAGATTAATTAAATAAACACGTTTAGGGTTTTTTGTTTATTTAATTTAGGAGAATGTCAATTAGGAGAATTAAAAGGAAAGTGAGCAATATAAATAAAGTAAGACCTTATTTATATGTAGTTGAAGTATTAATCAAATAGGCTGTATTTAATTAATTGAATGTGATGACCGTTTTAAGGTGTATACAAATATAAAGATTCATTTTAGTTTGTCCCTTACAAGGGATAACGTCTATTGCTCCTACCATTTCATCCATAGGATTAATAAAGGGTGTAAGAGGATCAGGATGTTCAGTCTCTTTATGAACAATCATCACATCATTGTTTTGAGTGTCACTAGCTTTGACGAATGACACATTATGATTAGGCATGGGATTGGTAAAAAATTGCAAATTTTGGTTGGGTGGGGCAACAGACTTATTTCCTTTTTCATTAACATTTGAAATAGATAGATGGCCAAAATCAATGAGAACTTGCACTATGTGTTTAAGATGCTTACATTATTTTGTGTCATGTTTGTTTTGTCTATGATAATGACAATAAGCATTAGGTTGGAAGGTTGGAGGCAACGGTTTAGTTGTATCTAATGGTTTAATAGGAGGTAAATAAATTATTTGGTGCTGTATAAGTTGGGTCATGGTGTTATGAAGGGTGTCTGGTAATGGTGTAAACTGTCATTTTGGATCTCCATAATTGTAAGATATCACAGTTTTAACAATGGCTACTTGGTTGTTGATGAGTTAAGGTGGTTGTTGGGGAGGGGGGTTGAATTGTAAAAACCATTTGTTTGGATTTCTAAAGTTTTGTGAGTTGTTTTGGTTGTTTTTCTCATT
This sequence comes from Sequoia sempervirens, assembly GCA_007258455.2. Lineage (NCBI taxonomy): Eukaryota > Viridiplantae > Streptophyta > Pinopsida > Cupressales > Cupressaceae > Sequoia > Sequoia sempervirens. Next base: position 25,707 of record VDFB02035730.1, on the reverse strand, counting down.
CTTCTTAGCTCGGCTAGAAGTGGATTTTGCATCACAACTAGTAATCGAGTTGTGATAATCACAAAGGGTTGTGCATAAGTGCATGAAAGAAGGGAATTTCATCATGGTCAATTTATCCTATATTTGAGTTTCCAAGTTTTTGATAAACATCTTTTTGAGATGTGAATCAGGAACCTTGACATCTACTTGAGCATATAATGACTAATAGTGTGAAATGAAATCAATTACTTTTTCATCCACGTTTTGTTTACATCTCATGAAATCAACCATTGTATTTTTGGGAGTCATATGGAATTGGAAATGATTTATAAAGGCCTCCACAAGTTCATTAAATGATCAAATGGAATGATTAGGTAAATTTGAAAACCACTCCAAGGTAGTGTCTTTTAAAGTCCTAGGAAATAGTTTAGCTAATAGTTTATCATCAAGGAAAAAATCACCTCATAAGGTTGTATAGGCATTGCCATGATTAGAAGGGTCTCCTTTACTTTCGTACTTCTCAAACCTAGGCATCTCATTTCCTTGTGGCATCGGTTTTCTCAAGATTTCCAAAGATAATGGACTACTATAGACATAGTAGGTGGGTGGTGCGGTTTGGTTTTGGTTTATGGTATGCTTTTTGTTGCATGGAAGAAATGGTTTGGAAGAGTTGTGTAATGAGAGGGTTAGTGTAAGTGGTATGGGTTGGAAAAGAGAATGGTGATGGAGTGTTTGTAATGTTGAGACAAGTGAAGGGGACACTAAGAGGGGTGAAGGTGGTGGAGGATGGAACATTCGATGCCACAAAGGAACTAGGAATGCTAGTTGGAATAGTGAAAGAAGGACTTACCTAACTAACTTGTTGCATGGTTTTTGTAACTTGAGGAGTGGTATAAGTAGGTATGGATGCTACAATTGAAGGAGGAGGAATGTGAGATCCTCCTTGGCTAACCGTAGCGTTTTCTGGTTGAGATGTGTGCTTTTGGTATATCTCAATGATTTGTTTCATAACATCTAAGCCCTCATCACTTTCAAGCATTCAATGGATGTTTTCTATAGGAGGAATTGTAGTGGTTGAAATGTTTTCAAGACACAAGTTTTGCTGCAAATGTGCTTAATCCTCATGAATGTTGATTACTTTATCTTGCGGAATGTGAGCATTTGATGTTTCAATAGGCATTGTATGTGAAGGTAAAGGTGTACTAGTGGTAGTGTCCATGCCTAATGCACCATTTTCCTTACCAGGAGTAGGAGCTCGAGACAACCCAAGGTCCACAACGAGTGTGTTATCGTAGGATGCCATGAGTTGGGAACTTCTTCTCACTAAAGTATTATCAATAGGGAACCAAACACTCATACAAATACCACAAGAGGTAGGGTGGATGCAAATGAAATGAAATTTAGAACTAATAAATGCAAATAACAAAAAATATGTAAACTAAAACAAAAGTGCAATACCAAAAAATTTAGTGAAAAATGTGCTAGAGGACTAAGTCACCCAATGTGGCGATTTAGTCCCAGTGATGATTTTTTAAAGATTTTTCAGAATATTTGAATGCAATTTTATGTCTTTCAGATGCACAGATGCAAGTATAGTATGAAAATGCAGATTTTTTGTGATTTTCAATGCAAAAATGATGCAAAAATGCAAGCTATTTAAGCTTTTCACTAATGCAAGTTTGAAAACCCTAGGATGCAATTTAAACAATGCAATATCTAATGCCATGCTAATACAAATGAAACCTAGGATGCCCTTAAAATTAGAATTAAATATGTTCAAGAGTTAGGTTCACCAAAATGTGGACAATGATTTTAGATTGCCCACACTACTTAACTCCTTCTAGGGTTTTTCACCTAAAAGGAGAAAGGAATGAGGTCCAAAATGCAAATGTCAACACTCAAGATTAATTTAAATGAGTTGTAATATGTCTAATTTCTATTAATGCACTGATCTAAAAAAAATGATTTAATAATACAAAAACCTAAGAAATGCAAAATTGTACTAGAAAACACAGTGTGATATACAAAAATGCCTAAAAATGTAAGTAAATGATGAAATAAGTGAACAAAATTGGAGAGGTGCACCTGGAATCTAAAATATGATGTGGAGAGATTTTGGAATCCTGAAAATTTATCTAAAAATGTTGACTAGGACACTTACTCCAGGCTAGGCGACTTAGTCCTAGTTTCAGGAAAATTTGTCAAAATAAGAATCTGCCAAATGGGTATCCAAAAATGCAGAAACCACTGTTTAGGCCTATAAGTGAGACTAATCCACCAGTAGTGGTGACTTAGTCCACCTACACATTTCAATAATCTCAGGAAAAAATCTTGTAGCTTCAGGTTTGCACTTGCTTTTTTGACAAGTGTCCACTATTGATTCTGCAGAAAACAGGATAAAAAGTGTCTCCAAGCTTGAATTAGAGTTATGTTAACTTGATTTACTTTGATGAATTCTTGACCACTTTTCAACACCTATTTCTTTGACAAATCTTCCTACAAAGTCTGTAAACACACATGCAAAGGGGGAAAAATGGTTAAGGGTTAGAGTATAGGGGTTTGCCTTGGTAAAACCCCACTTTGGTAATCAAACCCTAGATAATGAAATGAAATATGAAGAGAATGATAAATAACAAACATGAAATGTCATAAACTTACCAAACCTTTGAGGTGTAAATATGAAGATATGCAATGAAGTGCTCCAATGGATGACTTGATTGTGCTTAGAGTGCTTGAATACTTGAGAATGATTAAGTTAATGAATGCTTGAATGCTTGATGAATTAGGAGATGAAAAATGAGGGGAAAACCCCTTATTTATACTTGTTCTTACTAAATTTCTTGAAAATAACACATCACAGGCCAACTTTAAGGGTTAGAGGACAAAATCCCACCAGAAAATTGAAATAATTTAGAGTTTTGTGCCAAAAAGGAGTAAGTCGCCCCTATTGGTGACTTAGTCCCACTTAAGAAAATTAAGTGGGTGTTGGGAATTACGTGGCATTAAATGTTTTCCAATGGGAATATCCTCAAAAACACACTTAAAAACGACTGGAAAGTGCATTAAGGGGTCATTTAAACATGAGAAAGGGTTGAGTTAGTGAAGACAAGTCTAGAAAAGCATGTAAGTAGGTTACAACACTTTGAAATAAGACTTGGTAAGTGATAAAAGGAGTTATTTAGGTGAATTATAATGAAAGGGTCCTAGAAAAGTGTGAAAGTGGGTTACAACACTTCACAACACCTTTACAAGAAAACCTAGAAGTCTTAATGATTCACAAGGGTCCAAGACCTAATGTGAACTTGTTGGCCACATTACAACATTAAGTCTAGGAAAAATCAAGCCAAAGTCCATAAGAGAGACTCAAGTGAGCATAAAAATTTCAACTATACATTTTTTGGCGACACAATAAGAAAAAGGAAACCATAAATTTAGTGCATAAAACTTAGGATTGCTTTTTGCTCCTTTTTCAAAGGTACATTAGGATACAAATAAACAATGTGTTTAGCTTGACTCTCAATGATGAAGGTGAGTCACTTAGACCTAGATTTGATCCTTTTAAGCGTTGGAAATGGATTGGAATTGATTTTATATGATTAACCTAATTAGACTATGTTCCCGAATATGAAAATTGCAAGATCTCGATAATTAACAGATTGAAATAGTAATTTGTAGGTAGATCTAGGAAGTGTAGAGGATTGTATACCTACCTAAAACAATTGGTTTCAACCACTATAGGAGTACATAGGTTCCCTAATGCACATGGGTCCTTTTAGGGGTGTCCTACTCAACTTTCGCAATCCTCTGATGTCAGATTCGAGGTCTCCATTTTCACTTGTAGAGTTATCAGATCACCGTCAGATAATTTTGTAGGTGAGTTTTTGTGATTCGACAAGATGTAGGGCTTTAATTGCAACAATAAATAATTTTTCTTCAAGATTCCTTTAATCCTCTTCAAACCTGAAATCTGCACATTTAAAGAGAGAGGGAGGGTTGTGTCATTTAGGGTCTTACCTTAGTCAAACCCCATGTTAGTGTTTCCACTTCCACAATGGCAATGCCAATGATAGGAAAGATAAATGTATAGGAAGGAATGAAAAATCAACAAAGTGTTGCAACTCACCACCCTTCAATGGATTCCTTGAAGGTTGGAGTCATACACATCACCTCAAGTTCTTGGATCCATTTTGCTTGATTGCTTGAATTGCTTGGAAACCTAAAACATGGGTTAGCCTTCACAAATAATGATAATATAAACATGCATAAACTCACATAGGATTTGGCATGATGCTTAGATCTTGAATTGCTACAATAAAGCTCTGAAATGTTTCTCTTGAATTTTTCTTGACAATAGTTCTTGCTCATAAATTCTCCTTCTAGTTTCAAATGGTGAAAAGACTAGGTATTTATAGCTATTTATTCAATTTCCAAAAAAATAAATCTCGATAACCGATATTTACAAGTAGAATTTTAAATGTTAAAATGCTGACACCAACCTATCCAAAATTGGTCCTCAACAAAATAGGGGGACCCATACGCCCTAGGGTGTATGGATCCTAGCCCTATTTTCTAGGACATTAAGTGTCGAGGGAAAATATCAATTGGATTCATTTATTCATTGCTTGCAATTTCTTGAAAAATGGTAGAAATAGGATATAAAATGCATAATTTATGAAATTAGAGACTCAATTAGGTTCAATAATTTAGGGAGACAAAACATAATGTGAAATTGTGAAGGGTGACAATTTATGACGCCACAAAACAAATGATGATTTCCAGTCTCTTAAGGAAGAGTATGACCCTACTATTTTTTGTAGTAGTGTGGACAATGAAGAGGATGTGCATGCAAGAGATTCATCAAATGAATTAGATCAAGTAGCAAGTTATGCAGAACATGCGTATGTTGGTGATGTGAATGGTGAACAAGAAATTTCTTTCTTGTTTGATCTCTTACCTTCCTTCGTGCCTTTTTTTGGTTTTGAAGTTGTTACTAATTGCTTACATAAGGATGCCATGGATGTAGCTGTACATGAAAATGAACATGTAGAGATTATTGTTGGTACAACTGATGATATTTATTGTGAAGAGTTTGCACTTGAATATGATTTTAGTGATCATGTCCAGACACATATGAGAAATTTTTTTTTGGTGTGCAACTTGTAGTCTTCCTCATGTGCAGTGCACTTCAAGAGGGTCATATGAAAGTGATAATGTTGAGCTAAGCATGGAAGAAGTGTGTCACATTTCTTATTTTTGCAACACATATGTCACAGTGGATTTCCAAAAGATTGCAACTAAGAGACAATCTGAAGAGTGTAGCTCTTTACAAAAAGTGTCGCATAATTTGAATGAATGTGTTAATGAGGTTTGCATCAGCATAGGTGACCCCAAGGTATGTTGGTCATTTTTGGTCCTTGATGTAAGTGAAGTTGAGTATAAGACATTCCTCTATGATGAAGATATACCTTCTCATAGTGTGGATGTCAATGTCCCTAAGTTTGAGCACTTCACTTGGACCCAACATGCATCTTGTAGTAGTGTTGAGCAATAAAAAGCTCCCCAAGTTGGTGATTTCTTGGTTGCTCATGTTTCTTATGTGCCTAAGCTTAAAATTTTATAGTTTTATCTGTTATAGGATGAGTTTCCCTCTACAAGTGAGGCCCCAAAAAAGGTTTTGAAACCAAATTTCTTGATTGATGTTTAAAGTTTTAAACTTTAACTTTTCAGCATAAAAGATTTTTTTCGGGCATTTAAAAGGTTTCAAGAACCTTTTCAAACTTCAACATGGTTTTCACAACCATGTTGAGCCCCGACAAGGGTTTAGAGACTCCCTTCAGGCCTTGACAAGCTCCCCCTTTCCCTTTCCCTTTCCCTTTCCCTTTCTTCTCTTTTCCTTTTTCACTTTGTCTTTTCTTTGTCTTGTCCTCTTAGGGTTTCAAGCCCCAAACAAATATTTGGATCAATTCCAAATATCTGTGTTCTTCCCGACTTCCCCTTCATCTTTTTCATTTTCCATTCAATCAAAAGTCAGGTCCCAATCAAAATTTCAAACCAAAGTCTGTTTGGTTCGAATCCTTTCTCGCTTCCAAGCCCCGCTCCCTTTTTGTCCTTTCGAGGATTCAGATCCTGAATAGACACTTGGACTAAGGTCCATGTCCACTCTTCCCTTTCTTCTTTAACTGATGAGGACTTCAGGTCCTAATAATATATTTTTAAACCTTTATTCCTAAAGTCCAAGTTCATTCAGGATCCTCGATCCTGATTGACTTTCCTCTTCTAACTCCTTTTGTTTGATCAAGACTTGGGTCCCGATGGGATTTTTGGACCTTTGTTCCTCAGGTATGAATTTGGGATTACCGCTCTTGAACATCTTTCTCTTCCTCTTTTTTTCTTGCCGAGTTTTCAAGACCTAATTAGATTTTTGGACCAAAGGTCGAAAAGTTTGGATCCAATTTCTATTCTCGAACCCGACCTTCTTTCTTGTTGGAATGTTAGACCTTTTTCAGACTTTCAAAATTTTGGCCCAATAGTTTGAATCTAATTTCTATTTCTACCCCTTCCCTTCTATTCTTTCTTTCTTGGATCTTGTTGGGTTCTCAGAGATTGATTAGACTTTGGGATCTTCTGTGCGATTTTCACATTTTGAACCTTTAACGCTGCAACAACTTTCTCAACTATTAGATTTTATTATTAGGGATACATGGGTGATATTGTAAGTGTTTCTTAGTATTTTTAGGTAGGACCTAATGGTGTCCATGATTCTTTATGATTTTTAGGACTCTTTTATCTCATAGGTCAAGTCTTGGTCATGTTTTTCTATAGATTTTTTGGAGATTTTGTTCCTGATTTGTGTGCTCATTAATGTGGACATATGGTGTGTGTGTGGGGACTTACGAGGCATGATTTCTTCTCAAATATGGACATCCACATGTTTGCATATGATTTTCTAGGGATTGAAGCCTTGTCCTCAACCCTTCTTGCATTAAAACTTTCAAAAGTATAAATTACACTTTTATACTCATTGTAAGAGTTAGAGTTTTCTATTCAAACCTTGTTGCAGAGAGAAGCAATTACATGCCAAGAATTTTTTATGTATTTTAATGATTTGGGTTTTGTTATGCCTTGCATAACCACCCCATTTTATTTTGGAACAAAATGGGTTCCCCTTGTTCTTTTGCTTTCATCACCTTTGGTTGTTTGTTTGTGTCCCAGGAGTTCTTTTGTTTTCCTCCTAGGTCTGTCTTTTATTCTGTCTGATTTTTTTCTGCCTCAACCAAAGTTGGGTTTATTTTTGCTAAAAATTGAAGGCATGATGAAGAATAATGTATTTTCTATGCTTTTGGGACTAATGGAGGCATTGTTTTGCAGGGTTAAATCATACATTTGATGCTATTTCACAAGAAAGTCTGTTGGAAAGTATGCCTTAGTTGAATTTGACATAAAACTCCCCAAAGAAGAAAGTCGCTGAGACCAGCTGAATGTCTTGCTGACTAGCAGTGTGTTATATTCATTTGAAATCCTCAGGTCGCTGAGAAATTTTGGTCGCCATGAAGTTTTCTATCTCTCTCCAACCAAAGAGCTCTTACTGACGGTTGTTCACAAGGTTGGCATTGGGGAGAATGGTTTGCCTTTGGTGTGACCTCTAGTCGATAAATGGAGCTCTCACCGAAAGGATTTGTCATCGGGGAGAATTATGGCTGACAAATGGAGTCTCCCCGAAATGGTCTGAGCTCGCCAAAAGATAGTGGTTCAGGGTGATGTCTCACCAACAGATAGAGGTCTCGTTGAAACAACCGGCGTCGGGAGAAGTCTAGCCGACTCGCTAGAGTCTCGCCGAAAGGTGTGTGGCTTCGATATAATGTCCCGCCGACCATTGGATCTCTTGCCGAAAGAGTTTGAGCTCGGGAAGAATAGAAGGAGTTTGGTGTGATGTCTTGCCAATGGGGTGAGGTCTCGCCGCAAGAAGTCTCATTCGGTGTAATGTCTCACTGACTGAAGGTGGTCTCGCTGAAGTGGAATGGTCTCGGTGTAATGTCTCACCGAGGGGGTGAAGTCTCACCGATGAGTATATGACCTCGGTAAGACTCTTGGCTGAATGGTTTGTCTTCGATATAAGGTCTTGTCAACTAAAGAGTCTTGCAGATGGTTTCACTCTTCTGTGTGACTAATGAGAACCCGCTATGACCTCCTGCCTAGTGAATGATGTCTTGCCGAATGCGGATGTTTTGCCAACAAAGGAACACATCGATATAACTCTTATGGGCTTGCTACGATGTCTGACCGATAAGCGATAGTCTGGGCGACAATTTTGGATATCGATATAACTTTTGCAGCTCGATGTGAAGTCTTGCCGATAGTTCTAAGCTATGCCGATTGCTGTTGTGGAGTATAATCGCATCGGGGAGACACGGCTAGTGTTTCACCAACATGCGATTCTATTTGAACAACTTTTGACCACCTGAGAATCTTACGTGGTGTTTGTTCAACCAATCAGAGGAAGCTAAAGGTGAACCCTTGGCAGTTTGACTGTTGTGACTGTATTGTGAGGAAGATCAATAGAGCATAAACGACATGGATCTACTCTGAGATTGAAGGTGATTAATCGGCTAGGTGAACAATGGTGTTAAGATCTAACAAGAAAGTCAGATGCTGCTTCTTGAAGGGATCAACTTGCAGAAAGATCTAGAGCAAGAAGAAAGCCGAAAGGGAAGAAACTACAAGTCTCAAGGACAGTTGTGATGTCTATTGGCAAAGGTAGATCGACATTAATGATAGTGCTTCAGAACATTCAAAGTAGCTCTGTAAGGAAGTTCAAGGGTGAACATGGAGGCTAGAAGTTAATGCGATGGTTGCAAAAGATCTAAGGGCTACTCCTAAGGGCAATCCTTCACTGACATGGACATAGGGGATGCACCTTGAATGTGATTAAATTTATTCCAAAAGATCTGAGAGCCGATCCTTCTGTAACTGACAGATTTTGAAAACCCTAAAATAGGGGCCAACACATTCTTTTTGGCACGTTCTGTATATATGGCACTTTTTGCCTCTTTTTGGAGAGATAGAGGGAGGGAGATTTCAGAGATAGATAGAGGGAGATTTTTTTTCTTTGGTTAAAAAATTAGCAAGTTAGGATTAGAAGGTAGAGAAACTCGAGAGTAGAAGGCAGTGATGTATCTTTCCATTTTTCTTAATGTAGATGGGGATGATTTGAAGACATGGATTTTCTGTACATTAGTGATTGTGCTAGATTTGTAAATGTTTCTTATCTGTTTCATCAACAATAGAAGCAACCAAATTTAAATCTACTTCATATTGTGTTCCAAAAAGGTGTTTATCTTGGGTTAATCATTTGATTTGAACAGCTTTCAAGGAATGGAATTTTATTTTATGTTTTGTTTAAATGGTGATTTGCAATCTGTTGTTGAAATTAGCACTGTGAATGAATGAAACTATGTGTTAATCACAAGTTAATTTTGTTCTACAGTTTTAGTTAGGAATTCCTTGAAAGGTAACAAGTCTGGTTAAACTGGATGAATTAGCATTCTCTTCAGTTCCAAATATTTGATCTATCTTTTTCTGTTTCTTAAAAAAAAACCCTGGTTAAAGTAGGTCTAAATTTATTTTTGATCTTAGAACAATCCAGAAGCTCAACATTAGCAGGCCCCTTGAACATTATAGTTCACATCAACCATTGAGTGAAATCGACACAGTCGAGAACCGATTACCAAGACCTTGGGAGTTAGATATCCATGCGTTATTCTTTCTCTTTCAGGAGAACATAGTAGTAATATTTTGTTTAGTGTTGCTATGCTCATCTGACCTATCATCAGGTTTGATGTCAACCTTGTAATAAAATTTTGTAAACTTGAAGAGTGAATGATTAAAGGAAGAATCAACCTTAGTAGAGTGTCTCCTTCATTTATAGTATGCATTTTCTAATGTATCATTGATTTATTTTTTTAGCCAGAAGTTTGTAAAAGTTGCGCAAAGCTTTTGTATAGTATATCTTTGTATAGGGGTGATTTTTCACCCCTTATGAAAATTACCCTTCATACATCCTCACCTTAGAAAACCAAATCTGAAGGAAAAATTTCATGTTAGCTTGCTGCCTTCGTTCCACTTGGCTTCTATTTTTTGCACTGGTAGAAGAATAATTTTCAAGGAAACGCATGTAGCACACAGACGTCCACGCGAAGCGCTTATGTCCCTGACGGATTCCTACTTTTGAAGTTGGCAGAGGCATTACACTTCCTATTGGGAACAAATTGTAACGTCCCTCTTCGACCAATTGACCTGAAGATACCTCATTCTTGCTCATTCTTTCTTTCTTCAAATTGATCCATTCTCATTCCATTTCACCCTCTAAGCATCCTCTTGCAATCTATAAGCATTCTAGCAATCACTTCTTTCATTCTTAGCCTTCATTTTCACTCTCAAGTAGCACTTTGGCACTTCATAGCAGCAGCAACAACACTCCATCAACTCCGTAGAGTGAGTGTGGAACAAGCCATTGCAGTAGGGGCTTGTGTCATCTATTTTCCTCCATTAGCTAGTAAGCTCTTGGTGGAGGTGGTAAAATTTTCACTCCTCTCCTCTACGATTTGGTTGAGTAGCACTTTATTGTTTTGAAGTGTTTATTATGTTCTCTACTTTCTTTTCTCCTTTATCATACTTTTCTCTACCTTTTCTATCTTGGTTGTCTATGGAGGTGAACCAAAACAAGGGTTTGACTGAGGTAGACCCCTGTACATCCCCTAACAATTTTCCCTCTTTCTTGTGTGTAGGTGGACGTGCATTTGGAGCTAGCTAGTGAACAAGATCTTTTGTGAGATTATCTTTGTCACCTTAGCTTTAATATATTTGCTTTATCATATTTTTTTGTATCTCTCTTATTTCATAGTTCTGTTTTGTTCCCCTAAGAAATAACTAGCTAGGGAATTAGCTCATTTTCTGGTGGTTCTTACTGTATTTTCGGTCCTCTGGTCGTACAGATGCCAAAACACCTGAGAGATGCCAACATGTCGCGCTGTCATCTCGTAACCATGCTCTTGTCCTCAAGCGTAGAGATATTTGAGGTACAATGTTGAACCCAAAAAATGGCTTGCTTAGCCCCATTCTGGATTTTGGGTTTGCAGAGTGATTGAAGGACGTTATAGTCCTCATCATTCTCATCCCTCATTTCAAGACACCCCTTTAGAGTGAGGTAAGTTAGGGTAGCCTTCCGCTCCTGGCTCTCCGTGACCTGGGGCCTTGAACGTGGTTGGTCCCCCTCTCTTACATTTTTGGTGAACCCGACGTGAACCATCTTGGTTCCATTTTATGATACTGAAAGACCCTTTCCTCATATTCTAGGAGTGTTGTAGGTGTGAGCGTTGTAAGGCTCCTTGCCTCACAACCCAACTGCAACCCCTAGTAGGAGTAGTTGGAAGGTTTTGAAAGTGTGCATGACAAAACCTTAATTGGGTCACTGTCCTGCCTTGAAAACTTTGGAGGGTCCCAAGAGAGTGTCATTCATTGCATGCGATGGCCTCTTTCTTGCATCAACCTATCCCCTCTACACATCCTATGAGTAGTGGTATTTGCATAACCTTCACTTCGCAGGATTTGTCGATGGGTTTTAATAGGGAACCATCTCCTCTCTACATCCCTGCGCAAATCAATAGAAACATCATAGTAGGTTTTCTCATTGATTGGACGTCTCAAGTAAACATCATAACTAAGGAGATCATGCTAATAAATTTTTTGCACAAAGATGGGTATGATGCACCTGTGAGCACCATCTACACACATAACAAAATTTTTGTACCCCATTTGGGTAGTATTGTCTTGTCGGTTTTGGTTGGACCTAAATTCATGAAGCTTTTGTTCGACATAATCCCTAGATATGAACTCTTTAGAGTAAAGCTAGGTATCCCCTGGTTAGTAGCTATAAATATTGTACCCTCGGTTGTCCATAAATGTCTAAAATTTATCCATGAGGGTTCCATGCACGTGATTCATAACACTGGTTATAAACCAATAGTTGATCCTAGTAGCCACTCCTTGGATTACTCTTGGCCTATGCCTATTGGTCCTCTTCCACCTAGGAAGGACCTTTTGCACCGAAATTATTAGAATTACAAGAGAGGGCTTGATGTCGAGAGTGAGATACCCTTCATCACCTTATGTTGTTTCACATGGGGCTATCTTAAAAGCTGATAGTGATGCTGTCAAGGCATGTAGAAGGGAAGAAGAGAAGCGGTCCCGAGATCCTCCTTCTTCCCCTTTCGTTATTTAGCTTGATGCTTCTACTGTGGTACCATTAGATTATATTATGCATTTGTGAGAGAATCCTATGGTGTTTTCTTGGCGAAAGCCGAAGCGTCCCACATTTGAGCTTCCTGTTTTTCCCACGAAGCCTAGGCCCATTCAGTATAGCAAGAAGAAAGGTCCCCATGGGGAATCCTCCATGTCTTGGCCTTCGCGGCCTCCTACTACTTTTGCTTCAAAAGAAGTAAACGAGAATAGGCCCATTGCTGATGGCACTTGAACCAACTCCCTCTGTTGTTTCCCAACCTACTCCTCCTGCTCCAATTCAGGAATCTGTTCCTCTACCGAAAATGGCTGTAGTGGACACTCCCATGGCTGAGTAGGAGCCTTCTATTCCTTTGCAGCCTCCAGCCTTCGGTTTGAAGAGTCACAGAAACTGCCTTGCGTGTGAGTGCAAGCGCTGGTGAAAGGCTCTTGTAGTTAAGCAGGCTGGCTTGCAGAAGAAGGAAGAGGAGATGGCTGCCCCTATATCAGGGCCTCCTGCCGTTTCCTCCTCTCTCCTCCCCTCTACTTTCATTCAATCTAGCTCTGCATTGCTTATAGCTTCCACTGTGAGTACGAATGTGCCTAACCCTAAAATGGTGTAGGTGTTCATCGCTCCTTCAATGGAGCCGCCTTTGTTGATGTCCCTTCCAGATGTCCCACCTTTCCCAAAACTCATAGATATGATGAACACTTTGATGGTATCTACTGTGGTTTTCTCTTCCTCCTCTTCCTCTACACCTCTTGCCTCGTCTATGGGAAGTTCACGTCCCCTAACAGAGCAGAAGGTAGAGAGTGGTACTTCCAGAAATGGAGGATGTAAGAGGAGCCTGCCTTCTTTGAAAGGTGGTCCTGCGCTAACTTGTTCTATCCTAGTAACATAGCCAATCCCTACTTCCCCTGAGTTCGTCACCGCTCACTCGACAAGCCTAGTGGTGAATCTTGGGCGCATCCTTTCTGTCCATTGAGGTAAAACATGGAACTCCTATAAAGTGCATGTTTAACTCTCTGGACGAAGTCCCAACCTTGTCAACAAGCTTCGCAAAACCATTGACGTTAGCTCCAAAAGAGATTTGTGAAGGAGACCTTGTGGGGCCTTCTTCCTTGGCCCTTGTTGTGGGAGGTTTGGACACTCCTCTTAACATTCCACCACTGCAGGCCTATCCTCCTTCCTCCTATGATGATCTAGAGTGGGAAGCAGATGACCTCTTGGTCGATTAGTGTTAGGGGGAGACCCCTTCTTTATCTTTAGAATAGATGTGTGTGTGTTGTGATGTGTTCCTCTGTGATCATGCTATGTGTTCATGTATGACCCTTGTCACCCTCATTAGTGCTTGGATACAGGCGTGGTTTTTGAGTCACAAACCTTCTTTTATTTGTATCACCATTCTTCTATGTTTGTGACTGATTTTCAATAAATTGGGGATGATGCAAAGTGTTAGGGGAATTTAGGCTTCCCTTCCATGTTGACCCTATTTTTTGTTTTTTTTTTCTTCTTGTGCATTCTTCACATGGTTTGATCTAATAGGGGGTTGATGACAGTTCATTTTATATACTATTATACTTATATATATTTATGGGCAGTTCTGACCTCGAAATATCATATCGCCCCTATGCCCTTTGTTCGTAATGTTTCTTTTAGCTTTTTCTTATCTTTATCTCTTCTTTGCTTAGTTGTCCCTTTCATGTGTCACAACGCCATTTCTATAACATTTCAATTTTCAGAAAATGCATTCATTGCCAATGAATCTTTTCTTGAGAATCTTCACAAACCTTTTTTCAAACAATCACATTCTCTACTTGAAACCCTAATGAAACATGTTTCCTTCATCATGGGTTTGCAAAGAAAGAACTTGAAAACCTTACCTTTGAGGTGGGAGTAGATTTGGCCTTCCCCTCACGTGGGGGAATTTGAAAATCTTTCAAAAGGATTCCTTGATGATAAATCAATTCAAGAAAGAAACATCTCTTTTGTGCTTTCAAACAATGCATCCCTTGAGTGGACCCTTTCTTTACATCAGGTTCCCAAGGGACCCTTTTGAAAGCTTTCCAATCTGTCAATGGTCTGTGTGATTGCTGCTTACTTTCCTACATGGCCACTTTCATACATGCTCTATTTTTGGGTGAACATGTCACTTTGCAAGCACACCTGTGAAGCCACTTTTTGACTCTGTGGAGTCCCCTTTCCTTGGGTTTCCTCCATGTGAGATATCTTGGGGTATACCTCCCTATAGGTCTGCAGGTCTGTAGATCACTTCTTTTGAGCTTTCTCCATGCAAGAGATCTTGGGGTCGCTCCCTTGTAGGTTTGCAGGTCTGTAGGGAACTTTTTTGGGTATCGTTCATGTGAGAGATCTTGGAGGACACCTTCCCTACAGGTCTGTGGGTCTGTAGGGCGCTTCTTCTAAGCTTCCTCCGTGTGAGAGATCTTGGGGGTCACTCCCCTATAGGTCTACGGCTCTGCAGGGTGCTTTTTTTGGGTTTCATTCATGTACGAGATCTTGGAGGAAACTTTTCTTGGTTTCTTCCATGTGAGAGATCTTGGGGGACCCCTCCTTGCAAGTCTGCGGGTCTGTAAGGTGCTTTTCATGGTTTCCTTCATGTGAGAGATCTTGGAGGATACCTTCCTTGTAGGTCTGTGGGCCTATGAGACACTTACTTCTTTGGGATTTCTTCATGTGAAAGATCTTTGGGGTTGCCTCCTTGTAGCTCTATGGGCCTGTAAGACGCTTTCATTCTTTAGCTTCATAGTTCTGCAGGGCTATGAAGACCTTTGCCTACCTTGCGCTTTCGAGCTTGTTAGATTGCAGTTTACTTTCTCGATGGTTTAGGTATAAATTTCTAACCCTATTCACTCTCCAATCTACTTTATTGAAGCATTCATTAGTATTCATGCTTGTTAAAGTGGGGGAAAAATGTATAGGAGCGAATTTTCACCCCTTACACAAATTCCCCTTTCATACATCCTCACCTTAGAAAACCAAATCTGAAGGAAAAATTCCATGTCAGCTTGTTGCATTCATTCCACTTGGCATCTATTTTTTGTGTTGGTAGAAGAATAACTGTCAGGGATGCCCACATGATGTGCAGACTTCCATGTGGTGCACTTACGTCCCTGATGGATTCTCATGTCTGAAGTTGGCAGAGGCATTACACTTCCTATTGGGACCGAATTATAACATCCCTCTTCAAACAACTGACCCAAGGATGCCTTATTCTTGCCCATTCTTCCTTCAAATTGATCCATTCTCACTCCATTTCACCCTCTAAGCATCTTCTTGCAATCTCTAAGCATTCTAGCAATCACTTCTTGCATTCTTAACCTTCATTTTCACTCTAAAGCAACACTTTGGCACTTCATAGTAGTAGGAACAACACTCCATCAACTCCATAGAGCAAGTGCGGAATAGGCCATTATAGTAGGGGCTTGAGTCCTCTTTTCTCCTCCATTAGCTAGTGAGCTCTTGGTGGAGGTGGTAACGTTTTCACTCCTCTCCTCTACAATTTGGTTGAGTAACACTTTATTGTTTTGTAGTGTTTATTGTGTTCTCTACTTTATTTACTCCTTTATCATACTTTTCTCTACCTTTGCTATCTTGGTTGTATGTGGAGGTGGAAACACCAAAATGGGGGTTTGACTGAGGCAAACCCCTATACACCCCCCAACAATCTTCCCTCTTTCTTGTGTGTAGGTGGACGTGCATTTGGAGGTAGCTAGCGAATAGGCTCTTTTGTGAGATTATCTTCGTCACCTTAGCCTTAATATATTCACTTTATCATATTCATTTGTATCTCTCTTATTTCATAGTTTTGTTTTGTTCCCCTAAGAATAACTAGCTAGGTCGTTAGCTCATTTTCTGGAGGTTCTTACTATATTTTCAGTCCTCTGGTCATACAAACTCCAGTGCACATGAGAGACACCAGTGCACCACACTATCATCCCAGAACCGCGTTCCCATCCTCAGGCAGAGAGCTACCTGAGGTACAGTGTTGAACCCGAAAACTAGCTCACCTAGCCCCATTCTGGATTTCGGGTTTGCAGAGTGATTGAAGGACCTTATAGTCCTCATTATTCTCATTCCTCATTTCAAGACACCCCTTTAGAGTGAGGTAAGTTAGGATAACATTCCACTCTTGGCTCTCCATGACCTAGGGCCTTGAACATGGTTGGTCCCCCTCTCTTACACTCTTCAATATAATAAAGGAAATGTGTGGGTATGCATGGGGATTGCTAAGTATACTGTCTTAATATTTTGCAACCATCTATTGTCTTTCTAGGTGTATATGTGTAGAGCCTAGCTTACCTTTACAGTCTAAAAGGCATGGTCTTTTGTGGTGACTTGATTAATTCATCACCTTATTTTCAATTATTGCATTTGTGGTTCAATCCAAGGACTCCCTAGCCTAATGAATATAGGTACCGATTTGTAATTGTCTATCTCCTATCATCTTCAACATACTCCAAACACATCAAATTAAAGAAAAAACACTATTTATTCCTTCTTGGAGG
This sequence comes from Sequoia sempervirens, assembly GCA_007258455.2. Taxonomy (NCBI): domain Eukaryota; kingdom Viridiplantae; phylum Streptophyta; class Pinopsida; order Cupressales; family Cupressaceae; genus Sequoia; species Sequoia sempervirens. The sequence goes on along the minus strand of VDFB02035730.1, from coordinate 8,928 downwards.
TTAGGTCTTGAAAATAACCTAGAACCTAAAGAGGATATTTTCAAAATAAGTTTGAATGCCAAAATTAAATGCCCAAATTTTTCTCCCAACTACCCCCATGAATATAGGTCTCCCATCTACCATAAATCAATGCATAACCCAAATTTTGATCTAATATGCCCATTTTGGGTGGGATTTATTTTTGGTTATAGTGTCATGGGTTAGGGTTTTCATGCCTAGCAATTGTTAAAATAGTTTTGAGGAACATTTTTTGGGGGGTTGGTTATTGATGGTTTGTAGACACCTATGTGGTTTCCAAGTCTTTCTACATAAAACAATTACTAATCTAGACCATTTTGAGTAAGATTATATATATATATACACACACACACATACATACATACGTACATATATACATACATATGTGCATGTATATATGTATATAAATGTCTCAATGGATGCATGTAGATCTTCAAGGGATTCTTCTCAACCAAGATTTCTCTTATCACACTTTTTGTTATGAAATAACTTGCACAATAGAAGAATATGATATGAAATATGCTACAAATACTTGATAATAACTGAGAATAACAAGCCACTTTGAGGGGGAAAACCTCAAAATATCTCTAATGAGAACACACTTCACAACTTGATGATGAAATAAGACTCACAACCTCCTATATATACCTATTTATGCCTAGGATATCACCTAGGTTGACTTAGACACACCTAAATAAGTCTTAGGCCAATCTAAACAACTAAATAACAATATACTAATGATAGTATGACTTAATAGAGAGTTAAGATAGCCACAAGCCGACTATTCATAACCTGATGTACACTAATAATAAGGGCATAGCATGCCCCCTTCTTCAAAGAAGCATTGTCCTCAATGCTAATCAAGTTTGGATTCTTTTGAATGAACTCCTCATCCTCCCATGTGACATCTTCAACTGGTAAATTCTTCCATTGGATGAGATACTCAATGAGAGTTCTATTCCTCAGCTTCCTTGTGCATGTTTGACGAATGCACTCTGGCTCCAAAATGATTCTTCCTTCTTCATCAAGCTTTGGTAGTGTTGTTTGAGTGGGAATATTATGCCCAATTACCTTCTTCAAACAGGAAACATGAAAAAATGGATGTATCTTTGTTGTTGGTGGAAACTCTAGCTTGTAGGAAACACTACTAATCTTTTGCATGATTTGGTATGGACCATAATACCCTGGAGACAACTTATTATTCTTTTTTTGTTGCTTTAGTGAGATTTTCTTATAAGGCTACAATCTCAAGAAGACCCAATCCCCAACTTTAAAACTTATTTCACTACGATGTTGCTCTTCCTATTGTTTCATTCAATTTTGTGCCATGGCTAAATTATCCTTGAGTCCTAAAAGTATTTTTTGTTGTTGAAGCAAGTGGTCTTCTACTACCTGAACTCTTGGTGACACCTTTATTGATAATGTGATGGAAGGAGGATGATATCCATAAAATGCCAAAAATGGAGACATTTTTGATGAGATAAGAAAAAAAGTGTTATACCACCTTTTTGCAAGTGGTAGTCAATCTACCCATTAAGACTATTTCTCTGAAGTGAAACAACGTAGATATCCTTCCAAAAACTTATTAACAACCTCAATTTACCCATCTGATTGAGGGTGGTATGAAGAGCTATGAGCCAATTGAGTACCCAAACATGATAATAAATCTTTCCAAAAGTGACTAGTGAAGATAGGATCATGATCACTAACAATAACCTTAGGTGTACCATGGAGCTTTTGGATATTCTCCAAAAAATATTTTTCCACTGCAATTTCTATAAAAGGATGTGATAATGCAATGAAATGTGCATATTTAGTGAGGCGATCAACTACTACCATGATGACATTATGACCTTTAGATTTGGGAAGCCCTGTAATGAAGTCCATGGATACCTCTTCCCAATGCTAGATAGGAATAGATAAGGGTTGCAAGAGACCTAGTGTCTTAATTGTCTCCCCTTTATTCCTTTGACAAACCAAACATTCAACCACAATTTTTTGAACATCACCTTTTAGCCCTTCCCAAAAAAAATATTGCTTGACTTGATGATATGTCTTCAAAAATCCTGAATGACCACCCACTGGAGACTAATGCAACTCTGTGAGAATCTTGTGTTTAAGAGTGGAATTCTTATAGAGATACAAATGTTCTTTATACCAAAGAGTATCTCCCTTCCAACAAAACTTATCTAAAATACTATGATCACTTTTTAATTGTTCGATGAGATTACTTGTTGCAACATCATTTTTCCACTCTGCTTTGGCTTCCTCCACCCAATTTACTTGTAATATTGAAAGGGCACACAATAAGGCTTCATCTTTCTCATCCTTCCTTGAAAATGCATCTGCTACAATATTTTCTTTCCCTTTCTTATATGCAATCTCAAAGTCATATCTTAACATCTTAGTGACCCATTTTTGTTGCTCTTCAGAAGATAGTCTTTGTTCCAAAAAATATTTTAGGCTATCATGATTTGTCTTAACCTTGAAGTGTCTACCCAATAGATAAGGCCTCCATTGTTTAATTGCATGGAGGATTGCTAGCATTTCCTTCTCATAAATAGGTTTTAGTTGATTCTTACCCTTTAATTGACAACTCTCAAAAGAAATTGGTCAACCTTCTTGCATGAACACTACTCCCATCCCATTTCCAGAAGCATCACATTCCACAATGAATTCCTTGGTGAAGTCAGGAGTGGAAAGCACTGGAGTTGTACACATAGCCTCCTTCAATCTCTCAAATGTTGTATTGACAAACTCGTTCCAATGAAAAGAATCCTTCTTCAATAGAGTGGTGAGAGGTGCTGCTATACGACCATAATTCTTCACAAATATTCTATAGTACCTTGTCAATCCCAAGAAACCCCTCAGTTTCTTAATGGTTTTTGGAATAAGCAATTCTATGATAGCCTTAATTTTGTTAGGGTCCACCTTTACTCCTTCATGTGAAACTATGTGTCCCAAATACTCCACCTCCTTAAGACCAAAAGCACACTTGGATGGCTTAGTATAGAGTTTATGATATTCAAGTATTTGGAATTCTTGATCCACATGTTTCAAATGTTCTTCCCAAGTCTTGCTATAAATCAATATATCATCAAAGAATACTAACGCAAACTTTCTCAAGAACTTCTTAAAAATGGAATGCATTAAACTTTGGAATGTAGATGGTGCATTGGTAAGACCAAATGGCATCACCAAAAATTCATAATGACCCTCATGATTCCAAAATGCTATCTTACAAATATATTCCTCCTTAATCCGAATTTGGTGATAACCAGATCTAAGATCTAACTTGGTAAAATACATAGCTCCATTCAATTCATCTAGCAAATCATCAATGACTGGAATAGGAAACTTATCTTTAATGGTGTAAATGTTGAACACTCTATAATATGGACACATGTGCCAAGTATCATCCTTCTTACGCACCATCACCACAAGTGAGGAGTAAGCACTTTGGCCATGCCTGATAATTCCTGCCTCTAGCATCTCCTCAACATTTTTTTCTATCTCACTCTTTTGTATGTGTGGATACCTGTAAGGCCTGATGTTCGGTGGTTGGATCCTTGGAACTAACTGTATGGCATGATCATGATCCCTCTTAGGAGGAAGTTCTTTAGGAATATCTCCAAGAACAACTGAGTGATGATCAATTATAGCTTGCAAATCTGGATGAGTAGGAGCATTAAATTGATAGACTTCTAATGAACATAGTTGGGCCACAAATCCATCCACTCCTTTCTTAAGCAACTTTTACATTTGATGAGAGCTTACCATTTGTGGGGATTTTTCCTTCAACCCCCTTAGCTCTAGTACCCTTCCTTCTGATTGAAATCTCATGAATAGTTCTTGGAAGTTCATCTCAATCGTTCCTAATGTAGTAAGCCATTGTACTCCCAAAAAAATATCTGTTGCACCCATGGATATCACATAAATTGGGGTATCAAGTTGATAATATCCCATGGATAATTCAATGCTATGACATTTCCCTAAACAAATAACTGTACCACCATCTGCAATCAAAACTTGAAACTTTGGAGCTGGATATATAAAACAATTTAGACGAGTAGCTAACTTTTTGTTGATGAAATTATGAGTACTACCCGAGTCGATCAACGTGCTGTTACCTTCTTCTTCTTTAAGAACCCCACCACCTTGAGAGTTTTTGGAGCACTGAAAACTGAGAGTGCATGACAAGAAATTATTGGTTGAGAATCATGTGATTCCTCATTTGACTCCCTTTCATCCTCTAGTATGGGTTCCTAATCTTCTTCCTCACTTGGACCTTCAATATAGAACAATTTCTTTTCACTGCATTTATGTCCTCGACTGTATTTGCTATCACAATTGAAACACAACCCTTTTTCTCTTTTCTCCTCAATTTTATGTGGAGTCAACCTAGTAGGTTGTGTTGAATATCCTTTCTCTCTTGTCTCATTAGCCCCTTGGTTCTTAGGAATCAAATACTTCTCCTCTACCCTGCATGCTAAGATAAAAGACTCATTTATGGAGCTAGGGCTAAACATGCGTACCTCATGTTGAATGTGATCCTTGAGACCCCCCAAGAATAAATCATTCAAGTTTTCCTCCGTAACTGTATCCACTCTTAAGGATAGATTTTGGAATTGCTGAATATAATCCTTAATTGATCTTGTTTGTTGAAGTTTAGTCAGCTGGCTAAGTTGTCTGTCACACTATTGCTATATTGTGCTTGGAGTTCCTCCGTAAAAATTGACCATGAGATAGTGAGCCCCTTTTTCCTTCGATGAGTGCAAAGCCAATGATACCAAATGAATTGATCTAGTTCTAGATATAGGGAAGCCATCATGACCTTTTTTCCATTTGGGATTTGGTGTACTTAAAAAAAAATCTCCATTTGGTTTATCCATGTTAGAGGATCCTTGCCATCGAACTTGAGCATATCCAACTTTGGAAATAAATTCCTAGATCCCATAGGAATACTAAAGCTTGTGTCAATGTTAGCTGACCTAGAATTTTCACCTTGGTCGCTTGAGAACTCCTTTCTTGGTTCAACCATGTAGGTGCTTAACATGTTTCATATGTTTGATATATCTCCTCTTAGGTCACACATATCCATCTTCATTGAGGAAATTTCTTCCTTGACCTTACTGATTTCCTCATTAGGAGTAATATCCTCTATTGTTACCCCATCATTATCAGGAGTCTTCCCTGGAGTGACAACATTCTTTTTGCCCCTTATTGCAGGCCCCGTCATGATGGGAACCACTAATTTTGGAATAAATCACACAAATGAAACTTAAATTATCTAAAAAATTTCCTGTAACTTACCAGGGCCAAAATAACTCTCACCTAGAAAAATCTCCAAGAAATAAGTAGATTTGCAGCATGGAGAGTGATAATTGTGAAAAATTTAATTTTTTAATAACTTGCTTATTTCTACTCCAATTCCCCAATTTTTTTTACTGTAATATCCTTTAGTATGTCTTCAAAAACCTAATAAAAATCAGACTCCAATTCGACAATATGTGTGAGATATGCATATTCCAAAAAAAATGTGTAGAAACCCTAATTCTGTAATAATTCGCTTAATTGTACTCCAATTCTTCTAAAATATGCATTGTAGCTTCTTTAATATGTTCTTCAAAAACCCTTTAAAAATCAGATTTTTTTTTTCCAAAATCTAAAAGTCATTCTCTTCCCAAAATCACCTCCAAAATTGAGAAAAAACCTTGCCTATATGGTGCCAAGATCATGCTCTGATACCACTTGTTATGAAATAACTTGCACAATAGAAGAATATGATATGAAATATGCTGCAAATACTTGATAATAATTGAGAATAACAAGCCACTTCGAGGGTGAAAACCTCCAAATATCTCTAATGAGAACACACTTCACAACTTGATGATGAAATAAGACTCACAACCTCCTATATATACCTATTTATGCCTAGGATATCACCTAGGCCGACTATTCATAACCCAATGTACACTAATATTAAGGGTGTAGCACTTTATAATATGATTGTAATGTGAAATTGGTTAATTTAACATCATTCTAAATATTACAAGCCTTGTAATGGCTTTTTGCATGCTTCAAATGGATTTATGTATTTTTTTTATGGATGATTAAGTATGTTTTATATATTGATTCCATTATTCTAGTGTATACAGATGCAAAACTATTTTCTATCTTTTTTAGTTTTTGTTCAATTTGATATTTGTGTCTCTACACCCAATGAATAGGCACATACCTAGAACCATTTAACCAATCTCACACTTTAAAATAAAAAACATTAATCAATTGTTTAGAATCAGTTCTTTCTATGCATCCATGACTATTAGTACACCCAAGGATTCATTCTAAGTGAATATTAAATAGATAAATTTTATGTGGGTCATGCTTGCACAATCATATCAACTATATAAGAGTTATATGCAACCAGTCTATCTTGACCTAGTGATAAAACTTTGGGTTAAGATTGTAGTTATTTGTGGTTTTCTATTTTATTTGATTTAATTACCTATTAAGGCATATCCGTAAGAGTACCCTCCTAATTCTAAGCTAAGCTTGAAAGCATAGGAAAGATAATACACTCTTGTAGAGTTGACCTTTAACCCTCCATGTTCTATTGTTGAGCTAATTTCACTTGCATTATGACAACCTTGGCCTTGTGAGTAGAATTTTATTCAAGGAAGTGGTGTAGTAGTTTTTAGACCCAACATATGACTAGAGAAAAGAATCAACATCTTATATGGGAGAAATCATCAATTCCAGGGAATTTATGAAGTTATCCATCTTGCAACATATTTATGGGAGATCTATATAATCTTAGATAGACTCATATAAGGTCAAAGGTGCAAGAAAAATTATTAAAAAAATTATAAATTTGTCAAATCAACTAGTACATGTCAATGAACACCTACAAGGATTAGAAAACCAAAATTTGGACATTGTCATACCCTTAACACCTTCTAGAAGCCATCCAACAAGGTTTTAACCTGAGCATACATGTGTACTAGATTGTACAAACCTCTTATGAGTTTAATAGTTCCAATAGATTTTGTTAAATATTGTAATTGATGATTCAAAATTTTGGAAGTTATAAAATCATATTATTTTGAAAATATATTTGGTGTCTTTTAGATAGTTAGGGTTTACTATTGTTGGGTGAAAATTCTGTAATCCATTTTAATAGATTGCAAAACCTTGATTTCAACCACAGTTTTGTGAGATAGAATCTCTCCTCCCGGAAAGGGGAGGTGCCCTTCTTACTTCTTAGTTTTAATTTAAAGTTGTATTGCATCCAGAAGTTAAAATTGTGAAACATTGTAAAACATATTCTTTGAAAAAGAGAGAATCATGAATGTGACACCCCCATATCATTATTGTAGTGTAAATTACTGTGAATATTTGATGGGATTACAAATTTTTCACCCAACAACTATAAATTTTGATTTTTGTCAGTAGATTGGGGTTTGATTTTCAATTCAAATGCAATCATTAGAACCATTCATTGGTTGTTGTTGATAGGGAAAACTAGGAGAAAGCCATGAATCATCGATAGCAACCACAAAACTATCTAATTCAATCCATAGAGATTCTAATCTAACAATGAAGTACAAGATGACAATAGAAATCAAATGATAAATCATATACACCTCAGCTTCTATGTCAAATTTGATTCCCCTCATTTTCTCTTCTCAAAATTTCTTATTTTCTCTCAAATATTAAGTGTGCACAATCTACAAAAAGCTCAATGTAGTTGTAAGATAGCAAAATCTCAAAGAATGTGGTTAGCCATCAAAGAGATATGAGGGTTTATTTTATAGAAATGATTGATTTGAATGGATGATCATGATTAAGAGGTGGATGATCAAGATCAAGGGCAAGAATCCTTGAGAGGAATTGATGAACGAGTTAACTGACTGCAACTAGTTGCAGGATTTCAATTAACTGTTCGCATGGAGAATTGATTGAATTAACTCTCATTGAGTGGGAGTGAACTGATTTGATTGATCAGTGAAGTGGAATTGATTATCTAGTCAGTTTGAAGAGAGTGTTTGTTAAGAACAAGATGGAAATGCATGAGATAATAATTAATTAAATGAATTAATTATTTGAGGAATGTGCAAGTGGGATTTAGTTAAATTAATAAAATATTTTATTTTTATTGATGAAGTGGATAATGTTGAGAAGAAATAGGATAATTAAATAATTAAAGTAATTACTTAATTTAAGAGGTGTGAATGTGGAGAATTAAATAATTAAAGTAATTATTTAATTTAGAAAGTGGCTGAAAGTTAATTAAATAACTAATAATTATTTAATTAATTCAGAGGAATAAGATAATTAAATATTTAGTCGATAGTGGCATGGTGTGATGGTTTAAAGGTGGCATTGTTGTTCTTGCCACCAAGGTTCAAACCCCATTGGGGTGGTATTGTTGAGTGGTTGTATTCTAGTTCATAGCTCCCATTCAAAAGCATTTACCCCTTGAATAAAAAAAGATAATTAAATATTTAATTAAATAAATAAGATTTATTTAATTAATCAGGATAGAATAAAGAATTAAAGATATAATTAAATAAATAGGATTTATTTAATTAATCAGGAAGGATGAATTAAAATGAATTAGTTAAAGAACATAAAGTTATTTAATTAATAGTGAAAATATGACATTAGATAATAATTAATCATTGTTTAATCATTAAGGAAAGAATATAATTAGTGTTAACATGCTAGTCATAGGCTAGGACAATTACATGTATCCATATTTTACATGTATCCATATTTTACCCCTCTTTAATACAATGCATTTTTATAGCATTGTGCCTTGGTGTGCCCCAGTGATGGCGGGATAGCATGGTGCCCCCTTGGTAAATTTTGCAAATTTTTTTAAAAAAATGAAAAATTTGGGACATT